>WNHE01000981.1:75201-116639 GCA_009805545.1 Oryza longistaminata
GGCTATAATATAACAGAAGTAAGGGGTAGCAACTGGTGTGACTTTTAAAAACTATAAAATTAGAAACACAAGTATGGTAAGTTTTGGTCTTTCAAAATGTTAACACAACGAGACAAACATTTTAATAAATTTTAAGTAAAATTATATTAAAATATATAATTTTTATATGGATGCTAGCCGTGCAATTGCGCTGGCCACCCAGCTAGTTTCTTTGAGCGTATGCTGTCTAATCTTCCTATTCCAAACATTCAGAATTGTCGGGATTTTATTTCATCGGTAAATTTGGGTAACTGTAAAATGTAAGCGTACATGTAGTACTCCATTCGTTTTAAAATGTTTGACACCGTTGACTTTTTATCACATGTTTGACTGTTCGTCTTATTAAAAAAATGTGGAAATATGTAAAACTATATGTGTACATGAAAGTATATTAAACAGTGAATCAAATGATATAAAAAAATAAATAATTACTTAAATTTTTTGAATAAAACGAATGGTCAAACACGTACTTATAAAAGTCAATGGCGTCAAATATTTGGAAACGGAGGGAGTATTAACAAAGGGAAATCATTGAGATCACGCAAGCAGGCAGGAAACAGCGGTCAGGTTGGCAGCTTAGCAATGCTGACTGGTCCGATCAAAGTCAACGGTTTCGTGTCCAAGTCTAAATCTAGCTTCCTGCAGCATTGTCCTCGTCCCCACCAGACCACGCACAGCACAGCAACTAGTACTATATGACAAGTCCACGGAGAGCATCTCTCTCAATAATGTAACCACCAAACCGGAGTAGCGAGTGGCAATTATTTTGCAGTAAAAATGGAGAGTAACAGAAGTTTAAGTTAGTTATAGTAGCATGAATTTGGAAGCAAGTCAGATGGATGGACGAAAGCATGCAGATGCAGTTGATATATTATATCGCTGTTTATGGAGTGATATTACAAATGTTTAGTAGTAGTAATTATATTTGAGAAAGTGTTAATATTGATTGTGATTAGCCGCCGTGTGCAACAGGAAAGGCACATGGATTAGGCGCGCGATTAAGAAGAAGAAATTCCAGTCCACAGTCAAGGCAATGAATATTCAATTAACATGATGGGCAAATTGGCTACAGTGTTGTTGACTGACTCGAGGTGAGGTGAGTCGTCGGTTCGATCCCAAATCCAAAAGCAAGAAAATCCAATTCCCTTCCCCAATCCAGCAAGCACAACCATGGCGGCCGCTGTCCTCCTCCTCCTCCTCCTACTACCGGCCCTCGCCGCCGCCCAGGCCCAGCAGATGCGGACCTTCTCCGCCAACGACACCAATTGGAGCCCCGCCGAGACCAACCGCACCTCGTCTCCAACAACGGGTTCTTCGCCGCCGGATTCCGGCCCTCCCCCTCCTCCCCGGCCAAGTTCTGGTTCGCCGTCTGGGTGAACGCCAACGACTCCAGGCCGGTCTTCATATGGTACGCCAACAACAAACATCAGCCGTGGAGGGAGGCGCAATTCCGTGCTGTCCATCGACGCGCGGGAAGCTGTCGTGGAGCGGCAACGGCAACACCGCCCTTTGGTCCCGCAACTCCACCCCACGACTCTGAGTTTGAACGACTCGGGGAGCCTCGTCCACGGCGCCTGGTCCAGCTTCGGGGAGCCGACGGACACGCTGATGGCGTCGCAGGCCATCCCCAGCATTAGCAAAGGCAACACCAGCATCACCCCGCAGTCCCAGAACGGCAGATTCCAGCTGGTCAACGCCCTCACCCTGCAGCACGGCTCCTCCGCCTACACCAACATCACCGGCAACAACGCCCTGCGGAACCTCACCGCCGACGGCACGCTGCAACTCGCTGGTGCCCAGCTCATCGCCTCCGACCAGGGCTCCACTCGCCGCCTGCGCCGCCTCACCCTCGACGACGACGGCAACCTGCGCCTCTACAGCCTGCAGTCCAAGAAAGGGCAGTGGCGGGTGGTATGGCAGCTGGTGCAGGAGCTGTGCACCATCCGGGGCGCCTGCCAAGGGGAGGCCAACATCTGCGTCCCCCAAGGCGCCGACAACATCACCTGCGTCTGCCCGCCGGGGTACCGCCCGCTGGGCCAGGCCCAGGGCTGCGACCCCAAGCTTAACTACAGCGGCAAGGGCAACGACGACAAGTTCGTGCGGATGGATTTCGTTTCCTTCTCCGGTGGCGCCGACACCGGATGTCCGTCCCCGGCAAGTACATGACCAGCCTGACGCCGCAGAACCTGGCGGACTGCCAGAGCAAGTGCCGGGCCAACGCCTCTTGCGTGGCCTTCGGCTACAAGTTGGGCGGCGACCGGACGTGCCTGCACTACACGCGGCTGGTGGACGGCTACTGGTCGCCGGCGACGGAGATGTCGACGTACCTGCGGGTGGTAGAGTCGAACAACGACCAAACAACTTCACGGGGATGACGACGATGATCGACACGGTGTGCCCGGTGCGGCTGGCGCTGCCGGTGCCGCCGAAGCAGGGGCGGACGACGATCCGCAACATCGCCATCATCACGGCGCTGTTCGCGGTGGAGCTGCTGGCGGGGGTGCTGTCGTTCTGGGCGTTCCTGCGCAAGTACTCGCAGTACAGGGAGATGGCGCGGACGCTGGGGCTGGAGTAGCCCTCCCCGCCGGCGGGCCGCGTCGGTTCTCGTACGCGGAGCTGAAGGCGGCGACCAAGGAGTTCTCGGACGTGGTGGGGCGCGGGGCGTACGGGATGGTGTACCGCGGGGAGCTGCCGGACCGGCGGGCGGTGGCGGTGAAGCAGCTGCACGGGGTGGGCGGGGGAGAGGCGGAGTTCTGGGCGGAGGTGACCATCATCGCGCGGATGCACCACCTCAACCTGGTGCGGATGTGGGGGTTCTGCGCGGACAAGGAGCAGAGGATGCTGGTGTACGAGTACGTGCCAAACGGATCGCTGGACAAGTACCTGTTCGCGCCAGGCACCGGCGGCGAAGGCGAAGAAGAGAACAATAGGCGGCGGCCTCTGCTTGACCTGCACACCCGCTACCGCATCGCTCTGGGCGTGGCGCGCGCCATCGCTTACCTTCACGAGGAGTGCCTCGAGTGGGTTCTGCACTGCGACATCAAGCCGGAGAACATCCTGCTGGAGGACGACTTCCGCCCCAAGGTGTCCGACTTCGGGCTGTCCAAGCTCACCAGCAAGAAGGAGAAGGTGACCATGTCCCGCATCCGTGGCACCCGCGGGTACATGGCCCCCGAGTGGGTCATCCACCGCGAGCCCATCACCGCCAAGGCCGACGTCTACAGCTTCGGCATGGTGCTGCTTGAGATCGTCTCCGGCCGCCGCAACTACGGCTTCCGCCAGGACTCCGTCGGCAGCGAGGACTGGTACTTCCCCAAGTGGGCCTTCGAGAAGGTTTACGTCGAGCGCCGCATCGACGACATCATCGACCCTCGCATCGTCCAGGCCGAGGCCTACGACGACGACCCCGCCAGCCTCGCCACCGTCGAGCGCATGGTCAAGACGGCCATGTGGTGCCTTCAGGACCGCGCCGACATGAGGCCCTCCATGGGCAAGGTCACCAAGATGCTCGAGGGCACCGTCGAAATCACCGAGCCCGTCAAGCCCACCATCTTCTGCGTCCAGGACGACTGATTTCCCATCCTTAATTCTACCTATCTCTCGCACTCCACTTCTTGCCACGATTCGCATTAGAGACACACAAATTATCATTCTTATTTATTATAGTTATTACTACCTCCGTCCCGTCCCATATTACTTGTCTTTTTGAGTTTTTGTTTGTCAATGTTTGATCATTCGTCTTATTTAAAAAATTTTGGAATTATTATTTATTTTGTTTGTCAATTGCTTTATTATCAAAAGTACTTTACATATGACTTATCTTTTTTTATATTTACATTAATTTTTCAAATAAAACGAATGGTTAAATGTTACAAATAAAAAGTTAAAAACGTCACCTATTATGGGACGGAGGGAGTACACTGAAGTAGTACTAGTTCAGATCAGATCAGAGCAGAGCACTGCGCATATCCCGCGTTGTCTGATTTGCCTGCTGAGCTCACGACAGCAACTGAGCAAGGCAAATGCACATTATGAGTGGATTACGCTTCAAAATGATATATTGGTCGTGTTTAGTGTTTTTTTTTTCGGGGAAAAACAGGAACTTTATTACTTAGCCATAGCTGTCTGCAGACATAAGTTCGGAAATAAAGTTACAACTTCCGTCCGGCCAAAAGTCCGTAAGGGACTCACACCGGCCTTTATTAGCTAAAACATGGCTGACGTGATTACAGTTCCTGTTCACCTTCTTCAGCTTCATCTCCCTGGCCCCCTTCATCATGCCTTGGATCTCCCTGACTAAAAACGTATGCGCCGATCGCAGCTTCCCTTCAGAAAGAATCAGCTGTATCGCCTCCGCACAGTCAGATTCAATGATAATCGGTAGAAGTGTCCATTAGAGAGCCAGTCCGATACCTTCCTTGCAAGCCAAAATTTCTGCTTCCAGCGCACTCTGGCACTGCTCAACAAAGTCACAGGTTGCAAAAATTACATCTCCAGTGCTGTTCCGCAGGATAGCACCGATGCCCTCTGTGTTATTCTCCTGATAGGAACCATCCACATTCAGCTTCATCCATCCACTCGGAGGTTTCTCCCATTTTGCCAAGACAAATTGCTTCTTGCACTTGGGCCTGTCTTCCCCAATTACATGCTTCCCAGATCCCAAGTTGCATTCGGCCAAGCTTTAATTTCCTTCAGAGAGTTTACATAACTCAGAACAAAGCATTTAGAAACTTCCACAGGTGGCGCCGCTTTATCGTGAGTAATCTCATTCCGTGTATACCAGATTCGCCACAATGACATAAGAAAGACAGGGTGATCATCCTCTGAAATTGATTCCAGGAGATCAAGGATCCAACCAGAACCCTCCCCAGACCCGTACAAGATACGTTGTACCTGCATCTCAGAGCTCATTAGGTCCCAGTATCGCCTGGCATGCGGACAACGCCACAAAGCATGGGCCACATCTTCAGGCTCCAGGGCGCAGATACTGCAGACATCCGACAATTCCAGGTTTCGTTTCTTTTTATTCACCATAGTGGGAAGACAGTTTGAGATAGCTCTCCATGAGAACACTTTGACCTTTTGGGGGATATTACACTTCCAAACATGATTCCACGCTTTCTTAGTATCATTTCCTGAGGAGCTAGAGCTCTCCCCAGCATTTGCGAGCTGAACAGCTAACATATAGGCACTTCTAACCGAAAACTGGCCCATTTTATCAGGATGCCAAGCGATAAAATCCTCGTCCTGCCGACTGGAGATCCTTATTGATTTGATTATTTCACCATCCAAAGGCCAGAAAACCCGAGAGATGACCTCCCTATCCCAACTCCCACTTTGGTCTAGCAAATCAGCCACCCATTTTAACCTACAATTTCCTTTTGGAGTAATAGGTCTTTGCGAAAAATCCCTGGGCAACCATGGGTCTCGCCAGATTTTGATTGACCTGCCATTTCCCACTCGCCAGATGAGACCCTTTTTCAACAGCTCCAAACCATATTCCATCGCTCTCCAACCCGGGGAAGCGTTTCCACTGAAAGAAATGTCTATCAGACTGCCATTTGGAAAATATTTATCTTTCAAAACTTGTGCACACAAGCTGTGAGGAAATTCTATTAGTCTCCACGCCTGTCTTGCCAACAGCGCTTGGTTAAACAGTCTAAAGTCCCTAAAACCCAAGCCACCACAATGTTTTGGTTTGATGATACAGTCCCAAGATTTCCAATGTGTTTTCCTCTTCCCCTTTTCGGATCCCCACCAGAAATTACGGGTAAACTTAGTTAGCTCATCACAGATCGAATCTGGAAGTTTAAAAATCCCCATAACATAAACAGGTATGGCCTGCAAAACGGCCTTAATCAAAATTTCCTTCCCTCCACTGGACAGAAAATTTTCCCCCCATTGCATGATTCTTTTGCACAGCTTCTCTTGTAAGCTTTGAAATTTGCCTTTATTCATCCTTCCTTCCGGCGTTGGAAAACCTAGATACTTGTCATCAAAGCTGGTGCTCCCCACTTGCAGAACACTTCTAACAGATTCCTGGGCATCGGGAGGAGAAGCTTCACCAAACATAATAGAGCATTTCGCCTGATTAATCAGTTGACCAGTGCACCGGGCATAGTCTGCTAGAACATTCATCACTACATTTGCTTGCTCACTAGTTTTTTTTAAAAGAGAAGGGTATCATCAGCGAAGAGCAGGTGGGATATACCAGGAGCCCGACGACAGATGTGAACCGGGGACAAGGCTCCTTGGGCTACCCTCTCCTCAAGCAACAGCGAAAGTCCGTCCGCCACAAATAGGAAGAGGAAGGGGGATAAGGGGTCACCTTGGCGCAAACCCCTTGAAGGAGCAAATGTGCTGAGCAGGGTTCCATTAAATTTAACCGAATATCTCACCGAGGTTATACAAGACATTATCCAATTAACCCAACGATGAGCGAAACCCAGCTTGTACATTGATTGCTCCAAAAACTTCCAATCAACCCTATCATAGGCTTTTGACAGATCCAATTTATAAGCACAAGCAGCTGATGATGACTTCTTATTCTTTTGAATTGAATGAAAGCACTCAAAGGCAATGAGCGCATTATCTGTAATCATTCTTCCAGGGACGAAAGCACTTTGATTTGGGGAGATAAGTTCATCTAAAAACGGTCGAAGTCTGTTAACCAAACATTTAGAGATCACTTTATACAGTACGTTGCACAAACTGATGGGCCTATAATCCCGTAGCTCTACTGGCTGATCAACTTTCGGGATGAGAACAATAGCAGTTTCATTTACACCCGCAGGCATCACCCCCGTATTGAAAAATTCCTTCACCGCCTTCACTATCTCCTCCCTTAAAAGACTCCAATTCCGCTGGAAGAAACATGCTGGGAATCCATCTGGCCCGGGCGCCTTAAGCGGCCCAATCTGGAAAACGGCATGGGATATCTCTTCAACAGAGAAAGCCTTGCAAAGAGCTTCATTCATCTCAGCCGTAACCTTCTCTTGGATTAAGGTTGTAACTCTAGAGTGGTCCAAATTTGGGTCGGCAGAAAACAGAGTTTTAAAATAGTCTGTTGCCATTTGCTCCATCACATTTGTCGAACGGTGAACAATGCCACTGGCATCCCGGAGTGCTGAAATTTTGTTCTTTTTCGCTCTCCAAACTGCTTTGCTGTGAAAGAAACGTGTGTTACGGTCTCCCTCCTTCAGCCAGTTAATACGTGATCTTTGCAGCCATAACATTTCTTCACGATAGAGAAGTTCATTTAAATGGTCCGATGCCTGACGAACCAGACTGCTCTCTGCATCAGAAACAAGGAGAGAAGTAAGCCTCTTCCTTGCTTTCTCTAGTTCCTTCCCAACATTCTTGACCTTCACCTTACTCCAGGAATGCAACCTTGTCATCACTCTATGGAGGGCAGTACTAATTTCACCGAGATCTGACTTTGAAACACCCTCTACCCAGGCATCAGTGATTACCTCCTGTAGGGATGGTTCCCTTTCCCAACATATTTCATAATGCAAACACTTTGTGCGAGACGGCCGACGATCCTCAGGAGAGAAACAAACAGATATTGGGCAATGATCTGACCGAGTCAAAGTTAAGTGAGACACCCTGGCATTACCAAACATCTCCCTCCAGTCTTTATCTGCAAGAGCCCTGTCCAGACGAACTCTGACGTTGTTCCTTCCCTCTCTTCTGTTGTCATATGTATAGGGCACTCCGGAGAAGCCCAAGTCATGTAAATCACACGTTTGTAGAACATCCCGAAAGGATTGCATTTGTGATTCATTCCTCTGTCTCACTGAAAAGTGTTCAAACTGCCACAAGGCTTCGTTGAAGTCCCCCAAAACGAGCCACGGCAGATTAGAGGATTGTCTAATTGAGTTGATAAGATACCACATACGGTGTCTATTCTCCACCCTCGACTCTCCATATACAAACGTGACATGCCAAAAAGGGTCATTCACAGACAAACGTACATACGCATCAATATATCTTGCATTCATACTTTTTATTTCCATCATAACAGACTCAGGGGCGGACCTAGCCCAAAAATCGAGTAGAGGCATCTTATTAGAATTGATAGTTTGCTCAAAATTTTTTACTTAATTACACATTAGTAATACACTAAATATTAAATTTGAGTGGGGTCCTAGGACCCCACTCCACATACTGTGGATCCGCCCCTGAACAGACTCATGGCAAAACAGCGCTAGCCCACCACTCATACCATCACTACTCACTCCCACAAAATTACGCAGGCCCAATCTATTTCGAAGACACACATTTGAACTATTAAACATAGACTCATAAGTCATAATAAAATAAATTATAGATTCCACCTGTAAACTGTGAGACGAATCTATTAAGCGTAATTAATCCGTCATTAGCAAGTGTTTGCTGTAGCATCACATTGTCAAATCATGGCGTAATTAGCCTCAAAAGATTCGTCTCGCAATTTATATGCAAACTACACAATTGGTTTTTTTTTCACATTTAATGCTTAATGCATATGTCCAAACATTTGATGTGACGGAAAAGTTGGAAGTTTGAAGAGAACTAAACCATCAAATTCGTCGGCATCTCTCTTGTAGGTTCAGCGCAGCTATCATGGCATATATTTACCCCTTTTTCTAGGATTTTTGACCTACTACAGCAAAAACTGCGTAGAGACAATTTTAGTAGCCTATAGACACGCGTTAAACAGTCTCTACATCTACTAGCGACGGTTCTGAAACCATCTCAAAGACGTTCCCATTTCTCCCGTTTCTATAAAAGAGAGAGGGTTATACTAACCGTGTCTATAAGTTAGAGATGGTCAATAGAAACGAGCAAAATCGTCTCTACATTTATTCTCCATTTTTTGTTGATATAAAAAGAAAAATCCAATATTTAAGCATTTGAAAGAGTAAACACACCTTTAACCGTCTCTGGGGATGAAATTGTTTGACACGGTAACAAACCACAATTGTGCCATCTACAGATTCTTTTGGGCAATGTCAAATACCATCATATTTCATTTAGCATTAGAAAAAAAATTACAGATAGAGACATCAAACAAATCACACATCTATTATATTAGAGTAAATTTCACAAAACTACAAATACTTTTACCAAATTATCACAAAACTACAGATTTAGGGTGATATATCACAAAACTACAAATTTAACACTAAATTTCTCACAAAACTACAGATTTAAGGTGGAATATCGCAAAACTACAAATTTAATAACAAAATTATCACAAAACTATAGATTTTAGAGTTTAAATCCTTAGGACTAGTGTTATGCTTGAGTTATAAACGTGTAAGTTTTGTGATTAAATTATCACTAAACCTGTAGTTTTGTGATAACTCTGTAGTTTTGTGAGAAATTTAGTGTTAAATCTGTAGTTTTATGATATATCACCCTAAATCTGTAGTTTTGTGATAATTTGATGAAAGTATCTGTAGTTTTGTGAAATTTACTCATTATATTATTAAAACAGCTTTGAAAGGAGGCACCACGTTCGCTGTGGGGGCTAGAAATTCCCACATTAATAAGAGAAAAAAGAAAAAAAAGAAAAGGAGAGTCCAAGTAGAAGTACAATTTTGAAAATTGCTGAAATTCGGAATTAAAAATAGGCAATATTGAAAGAAGTTTCCAAATAAGAACCCAATACGAGATTAATCAAAATTCGAAATAAAAATAAAATAAAATCCAAAATTAGAAAAGGAAAGGAGAGTCCAAGTAGAAATACAATTTAAAAATAGCTGAAATTCGGAATTTAAAATAAACAATATCGAAAGAAGAATCCATGTAAGAACCCGATACGAGATTAATCAAAATTCGGAATAAAAATAAAATAAAATCCAAAATTAGAAAAAGAAATGTGAGTCCAAGTAGGAATACAATTTAAGAATAGCTAAAATTCGGAATTAAAAATAAGGAATATTAAAATAAGAGTTCATATAAGAACCCAATACGAGATTAATTAAAATTTAGAATAAAAATAAACAAAATTAGAAAAGGAAAGGAGAGTCCAAGTAAAAATACAATTTCAAAATAGCTGAAATTCTGAATTAAAAATAAGCAATATTGAAAGAAGTTTCCATATAAGAACCCAATACGAGATTAATCAAAATTCGAAATAAAAATGAAATAAAATCTAAAATTAGAAAAGGAAATGAGAGTCCAAGTAGGAATACAATTTAAGAATAGCTGAAATTCGGAATTAAAAATAAGGAATATTAAAAGAAGAGTCTATATAAGAACCCAATACGAGATTAATTAAAATTCGAATAAAATTAAATAAATCCGAAATTAGCAAAATAAAATAAAAGAAGAGTTCAAGTAGGAATACAATTTAAAATTAGCTGAAATTCGGAATTAAAAATAAGCAATATTGAAAGAAGAATCCATATAAGAACCCAATATGAGATTAATTAAAATTTAAAATAAAAAATAAAATAATATCTAAAACTGGAAAAATTAAAAGAGAGTTCAAGTAGGAATACAGTTTTGAAACAACTGAAATTGAAAATAAAAATTTAAAACATTAAAAGAACACAATACGGTATTAACTAAATTAGAAAAAGAAAAATAAGATTTCAATTAGGAATACAATTTATAAATAACTAAAATTTGTGATAAAAATAAAGATTATTGAAAGAAAAGACTATCTAAAACACATGATGAGATCAATTAAGTAACATGCCTATAAAAGAGTAGAGTGGTTGCGGTTGACATCTCCATGGAGAGATCGAGCAAGCAAATAAAGAAGGAGATAACATAAAGGGTAGCAACTGGTGTGACTTTTAAAAACTATATAATTAGAAACACGAGGATGATAAGGTTTGGTCTTTCAAAGTCTTAATACAAAGAGATAGCTATTTAATAAATTTTAAGTAAAATCATAAAAAAAATATATATGATTTTGTTTGGGTGCTAGCCGCGCAATTGCGTGGGCCACCCAGCTAGATTAAGCTAAACGAGGTGAGTAAACAAATCACTAATGTGTCTAGCATAATTATGATAGCCTTTTCAACGTTGGGCTCAGCTGTCAACTGTGTCTGTTTGCCCCTACTGTCTTAGCTCCAGCGTAAGCTAAACCAAGAGTCAAACTAATTAAGGTCGAATCTTTTCAGACGAGACGACCTACTGCCACCGCAAGCTACACTGTTTGTCTTAGCCCCTAGACCTCTCTACACATCTATCTATCTATCTATCTATCTATTATATTATTAAAACAACTTTGAAAGGAGGCACCACGTTCGCTGTAGGGGCTAAAAATTCCCACATTAATCGGAGAAAAAGAAAAAATAGAAAAGGAGAGTCCAAGTAGAAATACAATCTAAAAATAGCTGAAATTCGGAATTAAAAATAAGCAATATTGAAAGAAGTTTCCATATAAAAATAAAATAAAATCTAAAAATTAGAATAGAAAAGGATAGTCCAAGTAGTAATACAATTTTAAAAAAAGATGAAATTCGGAATTAAAAATAAGCAATATTGAAAGAAGTTTCCATATAAAAATAAAATAAAATCTAAAAATTAGAATAGAAAAGGATAGTCCAAGTAGTAATACAATTTTAAAAAAAGATGAAATTCGGAATTAAAAATAAGCAATATTGAAAGAAGTTTCCATATAACAACCCAATACGAGATTAATCAAAATTCGAAATAAAAATAAAATAAAATCTAAAATTAGAAAAGAAAAGGAGAGTCAAAGTAGAAATGCAATTTTAAAAATATCTGAAATTCGGAATTAAAAATAAGCAATATTGAAAGAAGTTTCCATATAACAACCCAATACGAGATTAATCAAAATTCGAAATAAAAATAAAATAAAATCTAAAAATTAGAATATAAAAGGATAGTCCAAGTAGTAATACAATTTTTAAAAAAGATGAAATTCAAAATTAAAAATAAGGAATAGTAAAAGAAAAGTATATATAAGAACCCAATACGAAATTAATTAAAATTCGGAGTAAAAATAAAAATAAAATCCGAAATAAGAAAAAAATAAAAATAAAAAAAGAGTTCAGGTAGGAATATAATTTAAAATTAGCTGAAATTTGGAATTAAAAATAAGCAAAATTGAAAGAAAAATCCATATAAGAACCCAATACGAGATTAATTAAAATTCAAAATAAAAATAAAATAAAATCCAAAATTAGAAAAGAAAAAGATAGTCCAAGTAGGAATACAATTTTAAAATAGCTAAAATTCGGAATTAAAAATAAGGAATATTAAAAGAAGAGTCCATACAAGAGCCCAATACGAGATTAATTGAAATTGGGAATAAAAATAAAAATAAAATCCGAAATTAGCAAAAAAAAAAAAAGAGTTCTAGTAGGAATACAATTTAAAATTAGCTGAAATTCGGAATTAAAAAATAAGCAATATTGAAAGAAGAATCCAGAACCCAATACGAGATTAATTAAAATTCAGAATAAAAAATAAAAATAATATCCAAAAGAAAAACTAAAAGAGAGTTCAAGTAGGAATACAATTTTGAAACAACTGAAATTGAAAATAAAAAATAAAAACATTAAAAGAACACAAAAAAGTCTGAAATTACAAAAGAAAAATAAGATTTCAATTAGGAATACAATTTATAAATAACTAATTTTTTTTTATAAAAATAAAGATTATTGAAAGAAAACATCATCTAAAACACATGATGAGATAAATTAAGTAACATGCCTATAAAGGAGTAGAGTGGTGGCGGTTGATACTCCATATAAAAATTATTAATAAAACAACAAATAGAATCCTAATGACGATTAAAAGGAGGGACGTTAGGCAGGCTGTCAAGCAAATGAGTAAGGCGGTTGCAGGAACTTCTAGAGAGTAAAAAAACCCATTGATAATCATATTCGATTTTAAAACTCAATGACAGTAAAATCGGTGGGCGGGGTGTATATGAGTATATTTGCAGAGCCACCAACGGTTGACGGGACTTCTAGAAAATAAAAAAGAATTTCAACGATAGTAATGTTCGATTTTTAGAATCACAATGACAATAAAGAGTAGGTGGCGGACGGGCTGTAGAGGGGCATAGTGGCATCGTTTGATGAGATTTCTAAAAATTATAAAAAATAAAACTACAAGTCTAATTTTTTAAGGTTCGGAACTTCTAAAAAGTAAAAAAAAACCAATGATAATCATGTTCGATTTTAAAATCTCAATGACAATAAAGAAGGGAGGCAGTGGGTGAGCCACAGAGGAGTACAATGGCAAAACCGCTGACGGTTTGGTGGGACTTCTAGAAAGTAAAACTGAACCCAAACGATAATTATGTTCGATTTTTAAAATCTCAATAACAATAAAGAGAAGAGACAGTGGACAGGCCGTAGAGGAGTATAATGGCAACGTTTGACGGGACATATAGAAATTATAAAAATGAAACCCAACGTGACAATAAACTCTAAAAACTATAAAATTCAATTTTTAAAGGTTTCAAGAAGAATGAATAGAAATAGTGGTAGATCGAGCAAGCAAATAAAGAAGGAGATAACATAAAGGGTAGCAACTGGTGTGACTTTTAAAAACTATATAATTAGAAACACGAGGATGATAAGGTTTGGTCTTTCAAAGTCTTAATACAAAGAGATAGCTATTTAATAAATTTTAAGTAAAATCATAAAAAAAATATATATGATTTTGTTTGGGTGCTAGCCGCGCAATTGCGTGGGCCACCCAGCTAGATTAAGCTAAACGAGGTGAGTAAACAAATCACTAATGTGTCTAGCATAATTATGATAGCCTTTTCAACGTTGGGCTCAGCTGTCAACTGTGTCTGTTTGCCCCTACTGTCTTAGCTCCAGCGTAAGCTAAACCAAGAGTCAAACTAATTAAGGTCGAATCTTTTCAGACGAGACGACCTACTGCCACCGCAAGCTACACTGTTTGTCTTAGCCCCTAGACCTCTCTACACATCTATCTATCTATCTATCTATCTATTATATTATTAAAACAACTTTGAAAGGAGGCACCACGTTCGCTGTAGGGGCTAAAAATTCCCACATTAATCGGAGAAAAAGAAAAAATAGAAAAGGAGAGTCCAAGTAGAAATACAATCTAAAAATAGCTGAAATTCGGAATTAAAAATAAGCAATATTGAAAGAAGTTTCCATATAAAAATAAAATAAAATCTAAAAATTAGAATAGAAAAGGATAGTCCAAGTAGTAATACAATTTTAAAAAAAGATGAAATTCGGAATTAAAAATAAGCAATATTGAAAGAAGTTTCCATATAAAAATAAAATAAAATCTAAAAATTAGAATAGAAAAGGATAGTCCAAGTAGTAATACAATTTTAAAAAAAGATGAAATTCGGAATTAAAAATAAGCAATATTGAAAGAAGTTTCCATATAACAACCCAATACGAGATTAATCAAAATTCGAAATAAAAATAAAATAAAATCTAAAATTAGAAAAGAAAAGGAGAGTCAAAGTAGAAATGCAATTTTAAAAATATCTGAAATTCGGAATTAAAAATAAGCAATATTGAAAGAAGTTTCCATATAACAACCCAATACGAGATTAATCAAAATTCGAAATAAAAATAAAATAAAATCTAAAAATTAGAATATAAAAGGATAGTCCAAGTAGTAATACAATTTTTAAAAAAGATGAAATTCAAAATTAAAAATAAGGAATAGTAAAAGAAAAGTATATATAAGAACCCAATACGAAATTAATTAAAATTCGGAGTAAAAATAAAAATAAAATCCGAAATAAGAAAAAAATAAAAATAAAAAAAGAGTTCAGGTAGGAATATAATTTAAAATTAGCTGAAATTTGGAATTAAAAATAAGCAAAATTGAAAGAAAAATCCATATAAGAACCCAATACGAGATTAATTAAAATTCAAAA
Organism: Oryza longistaminata; assembly: GCA_009805545.1. NCBI lineage: Eukaryota > Viridiplantae > Streptophyta > Magnoliopsida > Poales > Poaceae > Oryza > Oryza longistaminata. The sequence continues at coordinate 90,101 of WNHE01000981.1, forward strand.
TAAAAATAAAATAAAATCCAAAATTAGAAAAGAAAAAGATAGTCCAAGTAGGAATACAATTTTAAAATAGCTAAAATTCGGAATTAAAAATAAGGAATATTAAAAGAAGAGTCCATACAAGAGCCCAATACGAGATTAATTGAAATTGGGAATAAAAATAAAAATAAAATCCGAAATTAGCAAAAAAAAAAAAAGAGTTCTAGTAGGAATACAATTTAAAATTAGCTGAAATTCGGAATTAAAAAATAAGCAATATTGAAAGAAGAATCCAGAACCCAATACGAGATTAATTAAAATTCAGAATAAAAAATAAAAATAATATCCAAAAGAAAAACTAAAAGAGAGTTCAAGTAGGAATACAATTTTGAAACAACTGAAATTGAAAATAAAAAATAAAAATGTTAAAAGAACACAATACGATATTAGTTAAAATTTGAAAAAATTAAATTCTGAAATTAGAAAAAAATGATTTTAATTAGGAATACAATTTATAAATAACTAAAATTTATGATAAAAATAAATACTATTGAAAGAAAAGACCAGCTAAAACACATGACTAGATAAATGAAGTAACAGGCCTATAAAGGAGTAGAATGGTGGCGGTTGATACGACATATAAAAACTGTTAATTAAACACCAAATAGAATCCTAATGATAATTAAAATGAGGGACGATAGGCAGGCCGTGAAGTAAACGAGCAAGGCGATTGCCGGGACTTCTAGAAAGTAAAAAAAAATAAACCCCATTGATAATCATATTCAATTTTTAAAATCTCAATGACAATAAAAAGGAGAAGCAGCGGGCGGGTGTAAAGGAGTATAGTTGCAGAGCCGCCGACGGTTGACGGGACTTCTAGATAAAAAATGAATTCCAACGATAGTTATGTTCGATTTTTAGAATCACAATGACAATAAAGAGTAGGCAACGGACGGGCCGTAGAGGAGCATAGCGGCATCGTTTGACGAGACTTCTAAAAATTATAATAAATGAAACCCAACAAGACAATAAACTCTAGAAACTAAAAGGTTAAATTTTTAAAGGTTCGAAACTTCTAAAAGTAAAGAAAAAACAATGATAATCATGTTCAATTTTAAAATCTCAATGACAATAAAGAAGGGAGGCAGCGGGCGAGCCGTAAAGAAGTACAATGGCAAAGCCGCTGATGGTTTGGCGGAACTTCTAGAAAGTAAAACTGAACCCAAACAATAATTATGTTTGATTTTTACAATCTCAATGACAATAAAGAGAAGAGACAGTGGACGGGCCATAGAGGAGTATAATAGCAACGTTTGACGGGACGTCTAGAAATTATAAAAACAAAACACAACATAACAATAAACTCTAAAAACTATAAGATCCAATTTTTAAAGTTTCCAAGGAGAATGAACAGAAATAGTGATAGATTGAGCAAGCAAATAAGAAAGAGATGATATAAGAGGTAGCAACTGGTGTGACTTTTAAAAAATATATAATTAGAAACACGAGGATGATAAGGTTTGGTTTTTCGAACTCTTAAGACAATAAGATAGTTATTTAATAAATTTTAAGTAAAATCATAAAAAAAATATATGATTTTGTTTAGTTGTTAGCCGCGTAATTGCGGGGACCACCCAGCTAGTTTTATTCATTCAAGTGATAATTTACATCATATAATAGAACTTGTTAAGGAAATAGTGTACAATTATAACTGCAATTCCTCTTAAAAAAATCAACTAGTACAATTTCAGCTAGAGTTTCAAAATTAAATCATCGTTTCTTCGTTCGTAGCTACGTTTTTTGGATGTGCTCGTGGTATACGGTAGTTGAGTTTACTATAGATGGTTTGATAAATCGTAGTAATTAAGTACACTAGCTGGTTTTTTTTTTCGCTGTAGTTACACTCTCGAAGTACTACAGCAAAAAAAAAAAAAAAAAAAAAAAAAAAAACAGATCAGATCAGAGCAGGCAGAGCATATCCTGCATTATCTGATTTGCCTGCTGGGTTCACGAACAGACTGAGCAATGCAATAAGTGAAAGTTGAAAACCCTTCTCGCAAAATTACTTTGCCACGTCTATTACTGAATATACACCCAGTCAGATTATACTCGGACTGCAGAACATCAATCTCCGTTGATTCGTAAAATATCTGTGCGACCCTTCACGAATCTTGTATTAATTTCAGTCCTTCCCCTTACATGAAACGATTACCGGTGGTGCGAGTGTTCTTCAACCCCCTCTGCCCTCACAGTGCGCCGCAGGCCGCAGCCGACGCGCTTCTAAGGCTGTGTTTGGTTCCCGGTCAGGGTTGGATGGGATATGGCGGTCCATATTTTGCTGGATATGGTGATCCAGTTTTTTTTGTTTGGTGGACGGCGAATATGGAGATCCAGTTTTGTTTTGGTTGTAGCGATGAAGTGGATATGGTAATCCATTTTTTTGTGTTTGGTTGGAGAGAGTGGGATGGATGAGCGGTTGCAATCACTCTTTCATTAGAGTGTGAGTATACCTCTCCAAATTCTCACCCAAAAAATATCAATCTACTAAAAAAATCTATAGAAATAAAAAAAGCAGAAAGAAATAAAAGGGGAAGGAGAAAAAGAAAAAAATCTTCTCGAAATCGGCCGGCCGCCCCTCGCCGAAGGTCTTCGCCGGCGCCCCCGCTCCTTCGTCTTCGCCGGCAACCCGCCGCCCACGCTTCCCTCTGTCCCCGCCGCCACGTCTCGCCTCCCTCTTCCCCGGCAGCCCGCTCGCCGCCCTCTCTCGCCGGCGCCTTCCAGATCCGGCTCCGTTGCCGCTCGCCTCCTCCCGCCGACCGCCGGCGCCCGCCGCTCCGCCGACGCGGCTCTCGGCGCCCGCCACCATCGTCGTCGTCGGGTCCGCATCGTCATCGTCACCGGGTCGCGTCTCCGAGCTCGCGCCTCCTCCGCGTGCATCGTCAATCTTCCGTTGGCGCCAGCGCCGGGCCGCCGCGACGCCTCCCTCCCTCGCCGCTCCGGGTGACGCGAGTCACGCGACGCCTCCCTCGCTCGCCCAGCTCGCCGGGCGCTCGGCGCTGGATCCGGGCAAATCAGCCGGATCCCCCATCCAGCATCTGGGGAATATTCCTCCCCGGGCCACCCCATCCACCCCTACCAGCAACCAAACATCCACAAAAAATGGGCGGCCATGTCCTATCCACCATATCCCTCCATCCAAACACACCCTAATTAATCCCCGTCGTCGCCGTCGCCGCCTCCCACACCCTTCTTTCCCACATCCACCGCTGGTTAGCTGCCTCCTCTCCTCCTGCTCCATCCCCAACTATACGGCGGCGATTTGCGGAGGAGGATTTACCGATGGTAGCAGCGCAACAGTACATGCGGCAGAGATATAGAGGCCATGGCGCTGGAGATGCGGAGGAAAGCGCAGCTCCCATGGTCGCCGTCGCCGCATCCTGACGCTGGTACACCCTCCTTCCTTCCCTAGCCCCTAGCGGAAGAAGAGGAAGCGGCAGGCGGGCAGGAGACCATATTGACTAAAGGCCAGACAACCGGATGCTAGACAACAAAGTCCATTCATCCATCCCAAATTTAGGGCCCTTTAAATCGTAGGAATGAAAAAACAGAGGAATAGGAAAACACAGGATTCTGACAGGAATACAATTGTAAAACAGAGGATTGCTAAACACCGGAAAAACACAGGAATGGCCGTTTGATTAGGACCACAGAAAAAACGCAGGAATCAAATGAGAGAGATAAACTCAGAGGAAATGTTCCAAAGAGAGTTAGACCTCTTGCTAACTTCCTCCAAAAATATGCATAGGATTATCCATTTATAGGAATTTAAAAGGATTGGATAGGATTCAATCCTTTGTTTCAAAGGCTTTCCGTAGATTTTTTTTCCATAGGATTGAAATCCTCCAAAATTCCTACATTTTTCCTACAAATCAAGGGGCCCTTAAGGTGTGTTTAGTTTACGTCAAAATTGGAAGTTTAGTTGAAATTGAAATGATGATGGACGGAAAGTTGGAAGTTTTTGTATGTGTAGAAAAGTTTTGATGTGATGGAAAAGTTGGAAGTTTGAAAAACGTTTGCAACTAAAACTCGGCCTTAAGAACCCAAAAATTTGGGGGGGGGGGGGACTACCGATCGGGCGTCCGATACAAGGGTGTAAAAAATCGGCGTGACGTCGGCCCCACGCATGCGTGACCACTTTAAATTAAATTTTCTCTTAAATTATTTTCCAAATCATGATCCGATTGCACCAATAAATTCGTTGCAATTAAATCTTCAAACAACCAACACATGGATATATTCCGACGATATTTTTTTTAGCTTATTTTTGAACTATTTTTAAATGTTGCACGATGTTCCACCAAGTATATCGGAATTGTTTCACTGAGTATATCGAAAAATGTTTCAATCGTTTAAATCGGACATTGTTTTACCTTATAGAAAAAAACAATGTTTCAGCAAATAGCGAAAAAAGTTTCAGTTCACTGCAACATTAGATCTGTACATAGTGAAACATTGTGAGTGTACTAGGTGAAAACATTTTTGTGAAACAAAAAAATGAAACAAATTCCCTAAATAGAGGGTTTCAAAAATATATGGGTGATTTGTCGGAAAAGAATGTTCGTTCACTAAAACATTAGATCTATACATAGTGAAACATTGTAAGTATACTAAGTGAAATATTTTTGTGGAACAAAAAAATGAAAACAAATTCCTTTAATAGAGGGTTTCCAAAATATGTGGATGATTTGTTGTAAAAGAATATTTTAATTCACTACATCATTAGATCTATACATAGTGAAACATTGTGAGTATAGTAGGTGATATATTTTTACAGTCACGTGGTGTGGCCAGGGGAACGTGCGCACGTTGGGGGGTGGAGCGCCCGATCCTGCTCCACCCACGCCGGTCGCCCGGGCCTGGGCATTTTCCCAAAAATTTCTCTCGTTCACCGGAAAGGAAAGGATTCTGTCTCCGTAGCAGAGGATGCTCTTCATCGCTGGTAATGGATTGGGCGTCAGTGCTACCAAGACCGTGGTGGTGTTATGTCCCTCTTGAGGGTGTCATCCATGTTAGTGATATGCCCTAGAGGCAATCATAGAGATGATTGTATCACATACTATGTTTACATATTTATCCGACATTGTTCCTTGAAATAGATAACTCATTATGGTTAATGAATATGTGATTCTTTCATGAGACTCTTTATGTTATGTGTTGCTATTTCTAAGGATCCTTGATCAAATATCAATGTGAACAAATATGTTTAGATGATAGCGCACATGTATTAATTGATGATCATGTCTCATGGATTATGGTATAGAGATACCAAATTAATAATGTGGACACATGTTGGTGAACATGTTGTTGGATAGACCCAACATGAGACACCTGCAAGAGCCATATGTGTTGTGTCATCAGTGATCTCATTTAGTGTTGGTGTTGAATTCCTTAGACGTGAGATTATCATGGTTCTCAACATGTGTAGTAGCTTACTTAGGCCCTGTTTGTTTCAGCTTATGATTATTATAATCTAGATTATTAAAACCAAATTGCTACAAGCTAGATTATAATAGACTGATATAAAATAAGCTGTGAGTTATTTGTTTGTCTGGATTATTGGAGGTATGGATTATTGGGTTTGAAAGGTTAAAGTCTAATAGCCCAGCTATCGAGTTGATGGCATAGGTGGGTAATTTTTCTCAAGTATGTAGGGTTAGTGGGTCTTTAGCCACTCAATAATCTGAAAAAGCTCCTTATAGAGCAGCTTATTAGATTATAATAATCTGGCTTATAGATTATAATAATCTGCTATAATAATCTACTTGTTTGTTTCAGTTTACTTCTAATAAGCTAGATTATAATAATCCTAAGCTGAATCAAACAGGGCCTTAGGAATTGCTAACGCACTCCGTAATTGGGTAGTTATAAAAAGTAGTTTTCGGGTATGCTATTAAACATGCAGTGGATATGAATAATCAAGATGGGATTTGCCCCTCCTCTGGGCCCCTCGATGTTGTAGATTATGGAAGTGCATGGCCATGCCAAAGGTGATTGAGGAGTCAATCCAAGTTATATAATCTATTAACATGTTCGAGTTAATGATTGAGCTATTAGAGGATGGCACATATCTAGCCTTGAGCTTAATCGATATCGTGAGGCAAAGGGGTTCATACAAGTATACACTAGAGGTTCAGCCGATATGATCTTAATGTATGGCGGTGGGTCAATACGTTCTGCTAGGGGCCACTGTTGAGGCGTGACCGAAAATGAGTTTTTCGGGTTACAGCCGAGTATACATGAACCTACAGGGTCGCACGCTTAATGGGCCGAAATAAGGGGATTGGATGGAGATCCAATATGAGCTTACTTCGGATAGGGATCCGGATAGGAGTCCTACGGGCCTTGGAGGCCCGAGTGATGGATCCTATATATTCGTGAGGGGTGTGACCGGCGGAGGTATTGCATCACGTGAGAAACCCTAGCCGTCACTTTCCTCCCCGAGCAAAACCCTAGCCACGCGCGGGTGTTAGCACATCTGCGCGTGGCGTTCCGTCCCTGTACGTGTGGATACCGGTAGAGGTGCCGCTGGTTTGCGGTGCTAATCGGCGTGGGAGTACGGCGAGGAGAACGCACGAGAAGGAGAAGGTCGAGCCGGTGCGATCGACTACTTCCTCTACATCGACGCGCGCTACTTCGCGAGAGTTCCTTCGACTTCTCAGCGTCTTCTTCCGCTGCGCAGCGCGTCGAGTGGTAACGATCTATGATCTAATACTTACATGGTTACTGGTTTACGCGATAGAAAATTTTGATTTATGCTATCGTAGCCTACGCGTATCCCAACAATCCAATGATTTGATTCACTGGAAATTGGGGCTTCTGGCCAGTAGCCACGAGAGAAAGGCCGAGTTTAGTTCCCAAATTTTTCTTCAAACTTTTAACTTTTCCATCACATCAAAACTTTTCTACACACAAACTTTCAACTTTTTCGTCACATCGTTCTAATTTCAACCAAATTTTTAATTTTGGTGTGAACTAAACACACCCAAAAACATTCGACCGTGATGGGGAAAAAATGTCGCCACAATTTTAGCAAAATCATAAATTTCTTGTGATGTAATATCTCCATCCTGGAATTTTCTCTTACACATATGTACACCATCGTCAAAGAGGATTGCCAGAAACCCACCTTGCAAGCATAGCAAGGCATTGCTTTGGCATGTACTCTGGAGCAGTATGTCCACCACCCTACACAAATTAACACCAAATTATCTTTTAAGTTACTGAGGGCCTGTTCACTTTGATGCCATTTTCAACCATACCATTTTTTAGTAAAGTTATAAAAAAATATCTACGTTTAGTTTGTTATCAAATTTAATCAATACATAAGAAATCCTGCCAAAATTTTAGCAATATTACCATCTTGCCAAATTTTGGCTACCATCTAAATATACACTGAATCATGCGTACCAAGTATTAATGTGTTGCATCCCTTGAAGGAAGCTAAAACGCTGGCACATACCTTGACAGTTGCGAATGTGAGGTTATTGGAGTATGACCTTGTATATCTGCACATAATAAGACAGACGGATAATATATCTGGTTAGAGACAGACACAGTACTCGCACACGTACTCAATTAATTTGATGGTATCGATGAATACTGTGAGTCCTCACCCTGCAACTTGTCCATCCACAAACCATGGTCTCCACTCATCCACGACAGAGAAATTCAGAGATCTAATCCAGGCTTGCGTGCCGATGAAAGGGATAATCATGTCATGGTCACCACTGTAAATTAGGCTTCTGTAGCCTCTAGTTGTCAAATCCAGATGGTATCTTACTGAACTTTTGATGTCATAAGTGTACAGAATGTCGTAGTTGCATCTTTGCCACGAAGGAACTGTTCCCTGCATTGCAGAATGAATACAGTGGATCATTGCATTGTGCTGTGTTATGTTGTGTGACAGAATGATCGAACCTGCATGCAAATTACTGTTCAATTGAATGATGATCAAGAGATGTGTACTCCTAGTATATACCTGGTGAATTCCTAGGGCCTCTCTTACTGTATCATTGTTGGCCCATATTCTGGACATTGTATATTCTGCCGTCTGCATGACAAGAAGAAATACCAAATGATAGGTACGTAAGATTTGGTCGGCTAACCAATACTACCCACTAACATATACTCCCACCGTCCCATATTATAAGATATTTTGAGTGTATATTATGGGATGGAGGGTATATTTTGATTAGATAGGATATATTAGTAAGGCTGTTTAGATTTTTTGAGACGGGGGAGTAGCTAGTACTCGTAGAAGAAGATTTGATAAAGAAAATAATTAGGGTCCACTGACTCTGCATTCTGAAGAAATCTCAGACAAGTGAAAGTCTTGGAGTTGGAGTATCTGCCGTACTCCTGAAGTGAATGGCTTATCGATGCGGGGATTATGAGGGCTTGCAAAAGTGCAGTAAGGCTCCAGAATGTGATTTCCGTATATGTCCTTGACACACTGCACAATTAATTCAAGAGACAGACCATTGATTAGTGGTCAGCATCACTGAAACTGAACAACAAAGCAGAGTAAGTAATCCTACTAGGTACATGCCTCATCTATGGCATCAAGAGTATTTGTGCACTGAACGCTTTGCTGCTGGGTGTTGTGCTTGACACTGCAGCTCTTCTTGTATGCCTGGAAATCATACATGATTATATACGTACGTAGTATATAGTAAGATGCTGGTAAAAATCCGTCGTGAAGTAGGATATATGGATGTTAATTACCTGATACAGTTGGTCAGATATGAGACCCATCCCATGGGCAAATGGAATTTTGGATGGAGCATCGAAGTTGTGATCAGTGACTGGATTGCCCAAAAGGTAGCCCTGAAGATGACGATGTGGCAGGACACGCGGCTGCAGAGAGGAGAGGAGGTGAGGAGAAGCAGCAGCAGCAGCAGCTGCCGCCGTGTTACCGCCGGCTGCTCTGTACATAAATTCATCATGAACCAGCTGCAGCTTAATTAACTGGGATAGCTATACACAGCTCAAGCTTCAGCTAATTCTAGCTTAAGCTTAAGCTTGTCCCCGTCCTTGCCGCTGTTTATATTTCTGATCGATATTGTTTTTCTTCATTTTGGAGAGCGAATGTAAGTAGTATATGATTGCGTAGCTAGCTTAGCTGCGCTGTCCTTTTCTCTTAGAGCAGGTACAATAGCAGGCTATAAGTCAGCTGTAAATATATTTTAAGAAGATAAATCAGGAGAGAGAAAGGGAGCGGGCTACAGATTTATAGTCAGCTGTAGCACGGACTCCAAGATACAGCGTGTGCATGTATATAATTATTGTATAAACGAGCTATTAGATTAGCTATAGATGAATTAGAGCTAGTACTTGGCTATACTACTAAACTTGCTCTCAGCACTACTTTACCTAGTCTTCTAGGAGTATTGATTCTTCTTCTTTTCCCATGCTGGTCGTGTCTCCTTAATTACCTATATTCCACTTGCTAATTAGAGCAAGTTTAATAGTATAGCCAACTGCTGGCTTCTAATCATCCATAGCCAATTTAATAGCAAATTCATATAATAGTTACCTATAAACATATACTACATAATCAATATTTAGTCCCCACCTATCATACACACATGTGTCTCGTAGTCCGTGCTATAGCTGGCTATAAATCTGTTACCCGCTGCTCTTATCTCTCATCTTTTATCTTCTTAAAATATATTTATAGCTGGCTTATAGTCTACTGTTGTAGCTGCTCTTACTCCAATACTTATGTGAGGATTAATGTGACGTCGCATATGCCACTAATTAACATCGCCCAGCCCACTAGACGCCGCAGCCCGCACTCCTATTAAAACTAGCTATCTCGTGCATACAACTTTTTTTTTTAAAAAAAAGAATCATTTAATTAATATAGCATCTGATAATAATGATTTCTATTTTTCGTATAACCTATATAACATTACCAGGATGGGAGACACTCCGCAAATTTACGTAGGGTATGTTTAATTCCTGAAAGAGTTGAGAGTTTGGAAAAAAAGTTGAAAATTTATATGTAGGAAAGTTTGTGATGTGGTATGATGTGATGGAAAGTTGGGAAAATGGGAGAAACTAAACACGGCCACAGTGTCCTCGTTGTAGCACTCCGTAAATTAGCGGGTGTTTTAATGGAACACTCTGCAACAACTTCTATTACGAAGTGTTCATTCTGAACACTGGGGAACGCCAGGATAATACAGGGTGCTACGTTATTACACCAGGGGATGTGGGTCCCCTATCCCTCACTACAACACGTTTCATTGGTATGAACGGCTGTTCCTTTTGGCGTCCATCTCCAGCTCGAAGGGGAGCGGCCCATCGAACCCCGGGAGATGCCTCACCACTCTCCTGCTGCCGCCGCTGCTGCCGCCGCCGCCATTGCTTCTCGCTCTCGCACTCGCACTCGCGGACACGCGGCTGCAGAGAGGAGAGGAGGTGAGGAGGAGGAGGAGGAGAAGCAGCTGCCGCCGTGTTACCGCCGGCTGCTCTGTACATAAATTCATGAAGAAAAACGGAGATCGAAGGTGAGGGGTCCGACCTCGTAGACGAGGCCGGAGAAGGCCGAGCAGCCTGGCCCTCCGGTGAGCCAGAGCAGGAGGGGATCGTCGGCCGGGCTGCTCTCCGAGCGGATGAAGTAGTAGAAGAGGCGCACGCCGGCGATGCGGTCCACCTCCACGTACCCGGTCTCCAGCTCGAAGGGGAGCGCCCCATCGAAACCCGGGAGATGCCTCACCACTCTCCTGCTGCTGCTGCTATTGCGTCTCTCTCTCGCTGACAGGCAGCTGCAGGTGAGCAGGAGAAGCAGCAGCAGCAACTGCAGCCGCCGCCGTGTTACCGCCGCCTCCGTACATAGATGCATCGAGAAGTAGTAGATAGCTTCACCTATTTCTTGTCCTTCTCCTTCATTCCTTGCCGCTAGCTCTTTTATATCGATATTGTTTCTATATATATTGAACTCACGTTTTTGTTTGTGTCCGGCCTCTTCTCTCAGCAGTACCATATCTATTCTTATTTTTCTATGCTGCTCCTGCCTCCTTAATTACTTGTCTTCCACTTGCTAATTATTGTTGCATCGTTGACCCAAATCCTCGTGCTACATGCATGTACTTAGTTTTAGTTTTACTGTTACATGAAACCAGATTTATATGGGTAGATGGATGGGATGTGTACGCGATCACGAGGGCATTATTATTTTTTCGGTTTTGCAATTTAACTTTTATCAATATTTTTAAGGTACGAAATTAATAAAAATTCTGAATACCAGAAATTTATTTGTCTTTTCCTCCCTTGCATGTTTCTACAAGAAACGAGAAAAAGAGTATATATCCTTGACTTAGCTTGGTGGGAGTGGGAACGTGACGTAGCATCCTTGGATGCCACTAATTAATTAAGCTCGCCCAGCAACACTAGACGCCGCAGCCCGCACTCCTATAATTAAGGGCATGTTCACGTTACAGTCAAAATAAATCTTACTCCATCCGTTTCACAATGTAAGTCATTTTAGTATTTTTCATATTCATATTAATATTAATGAATCTAGACATATATATTTATCTAGATTCATTAATATCAATATGAATGTGAGAAATACTAGAATGACTTACATTGTCAAATATTTTAGCAAGCTAGCAATATTACCAAAATTTTGATAGGATTTTTTTATATATTTACCAAATTTGGCAACAAAATATTTTTTTTATAAGTTTAAAAAAAATTGGTATGGTCGAAAATGGCATCAATCTGAACAGCTCCTGAGATGAGAAAATTGGCTCCTGAGATGAGAAAATTGGCTCTCTGTTGGCTCGTCCCAAAATATAAGCATAGCAGTGCCAAGCCAAACTTTTAAAATTTTGACTATTAGTAGATCAATCATGTAAATTTAATGTTACTTGATTTATCATTAAACAAGCTATCATAATATGTAACTCTTTTTATTTAGAACATCCTACTTTTGTAGATATTATTGGTCAAAGTAGCATGTCGAAGACCGTGTCGAAGTCCAAAAATATTTATTTAACTCTTTTTTTTAAAAAATCATTTAATCAATATAGCCTATAATATATTGATTTATATTTTTCATATAGCAGATAATATATATATTTTTTGAAACCGAGCAGATAATATTTTTCCATATTAGTTAGTACTCCCTCCGTACTCGTAAAGGAAGTCGTTTAGGACAATGCTTAAGTAAAACCTTGAGAATATAAATCATGAATAACTCTCGAGTTGTTGAGTTTAAAAATATAAAAATTATATGAATAGATTTGTCTTGAAAAATACTTTCATAAAAGTATACATATATCACTTTTCAATAAATACTTTTATAGAAACAAGAAGTCAAAGTTGTGTTTTGGAGACCGTGTCGCTGTCCAAAATGACTTCCTTTACGAGTACGGAGGGAGTATATAACCAGTGAAAGCTAGTGGCTCTGCGTTTGTTGCAACCCAATAGCTCTGGGTATGGGGTTAGACCAGCTGGGTCTGTGCTCGGCTGGAGCAGGTTAAGGCATAGGTTAGTATTTAGGACATGTTGTTAATGTTGGAAGTAAAAAAGCACAGAGCAAGTTCTCTCATCCTAGTTCGGATTGCTGTTATTCTTCTTCTGCTGCTTGAAGTTGATGGTCTGCTGAGATTTGTATTTCTCTTTGTTCTTGTTTTGGGCCTTGTGCACAATTAACATTGGCATTAGATTGCCCATCATTGCCCTTATACGCGACGTCTTTTTCCTGAGCTTTCTTCTCGACATCAAGAGACACTGTAAACCTCTCAACGGAATATTCCTGTCTCTTGTGTTTAAGTGCATTACCAAAACTTCTCCAAGATAGAGGTAGTTTAGCAATAATGCAACCGGCCACAATTTTATCGAGTAAGATACACTTAAGGAGTTTGAGTTCCTTAGCCATGGTCTGTATTTCATGAGCCTGCTCAACTACACAACGTTTGTCAACCATCATGTAGTCATGACACTGCTCCATGATGTACAGATCATTGCTGGCATCAGTAGCACCGAATTTGGCAGTACATCCCACAACTCCTTAGCGTCAGTCATGTGCATATACAACTCGACCAGACGATCGCCAAGAATGATAAGAATGCATCCTACAAAGAGAGTAGTGGTCTTCTCGAATTCTTTCTGCTTTTCAGCAATGAGAACTCCTTCAGGTTTGCCATTACTAATCTGGAAGCATTTCATAGCCGTCAGCCAAAGAGTAACCCTGATCTTTCATCTCTTGAAGTGCACACCGGTGAATTTATCCGGCCTCAGAGCATGGGCAAAACTAGTTATAGTAAAACCACAATGCCTATAATAAGGTTTTTGGATTGTTGAAAATATTAGCACATAATTTTTTTATTTATTCCATAAATAAATCATGACATTGCAAACTGACATAATCACATTATACGATCTACACATGTAAACTAGACAGTAAAGTATGAACAGATCGAATATGCGAAACATGTCGAATGCATACCGAGGGTTTTGGAAAACCGGCTGCTTAGCAGGAAGGACTTGTGGTACAATGCATTGACGACGGCGCGCAACACGCCAGCGAAGAGGAAGACGAGCCGTTGTGGACAAACTGGGAGCAGTCGCGCAAAGCATTTCCCGAAAACCTTATTGCCGCCTTCTCCAAGTGCAAGACATCAAAGGCGAAGGTTCCGGAGACCTGCTCTTCCAATTGCTGGTGCATGCCAGCGAGCGGGATGGAGTAGACTATGAGCGACGGCGTAGTACAGAGGAGGAGGCAAACCCTAGATTGATTTCACGTATATTGCGTGGAGGCGGCCGCTCAACTCATATAGAAATACTAGGACGCTCGATCAGGGCACCTGCACGATCTCTACTCCGTGTAACTTAACCGGATAAGTCGCGCGTAACTTATCCGGACTCCACGTCGTTTCACATATCAGATTATTCGGGGGGTTTCCAAAAAACAAATTCGAATTTTCTGCAGCAAAACAAAACTGCAAAAGGAGATCGTATCTGCGAGGGTGAGGAACCAATTTTGGGGACCATTCGACGCGTATGTTGTGCACGCATGCCGCCATGCCATGCCAGGCAAGCGAGCGTGCGTGTGTCCCCCTGTTCTCTCCACCTCAAATGCCTCAAGTGGCTAGGAGAGCATCCTCCCTTATAAGGAGGTCTCCCTCTTCTACAATATGCAAGGTGGTACTAAACTCCCTATGCATGCCATCCCAGGTGGGCTTTTGTGATTTTCCAAAGAATTAATCTTCGAATGGGCTAAGACCCATCTATTAACTCCAACGATTCCCCACCAAATCTCAAAATTCTACTAAGATTTGCCCTTTTTCAATGTATTGTATATATACCAGTGGTTGATGTAGACTGATTAAGGTTGAACATCCACCTAGAACTCCAAGTTACACTTACTCACAACTTGAACAATGGACTACGCCTTGAATTGCAAGTCTTGTGCAAGCAAGTTTCACTCAGAGTCTTATTTGGTACTAGACCGTCAGTAGACTGCTCCTCGCGTAGAGTGTATAAGTCATACTCCTTGGTCACTTAGTAAGCTTCCTAGTAGATTCACCCAAAATCTCGATAGACTACAACCAATAGTCAAGCTCACAAAGGTGTGTTCTTTTAAGAATACTCTGTAGGATAGCATCTTCGCTAATTAAAGCTAACAGAATTCACTAAGGCATATAGCCAACCTGCCTTGCAGCTCATGAGAGTACATGCATCTTGACTTAAAGAGGATTTAGATCGGTACTCTCCTCCAGTTAACTAATGGCTTGTTCTTCCCAGAGTCTAATTCACGGGATCTCCGATAATATAGATTGGGTTACCGCCATAGTTTAACTCACATTGGTCTCAAACCCATCTCCTTTGATGCATTGTCTATCACATTTCGTGATAGTTCCTTCGTGGAGGGATCTGCCAGGTTTTTCGCTGTTTGAGTGTAATTCAATGTTTTAGTCCCGGAGTTTCTCAATTTCCTGACAGACTACAATTGTCTTTTCACATGTTTAGACGATTTCATGTTATCCTTAGAACTGTTCATTTTTACAATTACCATTTGATTGTCACAATTCATAAGAACAGCTGGCAAGGTTTTCAACCACAGACAGATCCATCAATAGATCACTTTTTCAAACACAGGCAGATCCATCAATAGATCACGCAATCATACTACCTCAACAGTAGCAGTATCTAGTGCTGTCAGCTCTGCTTCCATGGTCGACCTCGTCAAAATAGTCTGTTTGCAAGACCACCATGAGACAACAACACTAGCTTTTTTGAAGACATATCCACTAGTGGCTTTGATCCCATCCACATTAGAGATTCAATTAGAATCACTATATCCCTCAAGTATTGCAGGATACCAAGTATATTGAAACCCCAATTGTAACAGCCCTCCTTGCAGGATACACAGTATATTGAAGCCCCAATTGTAAAAACCATCCCTCCAGAACCGCGTAGCCAGTGCATCCGACAGACGGGCCCACTTACACATACCACTCCACTTACACTTGCATTCTCGCTTCGTGTAAAAGGGTTAACCTAGGAGTGACATGCTTGGAGGGAAGATGCCTTATAAATTGGTTCCAACCTTGCTAAATTCATGGGCCACACAGGCCAAATCCTAATTGGGCCAAGATGACACATACACCCTCCCTCAAAGGACCCGACGTCCCCATCGGCCCAACTTACCCATGTAGCCACACAGGTATATAAGCAAATGTCTGAGAACACACCCCCTCTTTAGCGCATGTCTATATGTCTAGTGCCGGTGCCATATGCCATGCTTCACATGCCCATACACTGACCCGTACACGCAACCGCGAGGGTCAGCTCTGATACCATTTGTAACAGTCTGTTGGCAAGGTTTTGTGAAAAGTCGATAAGCACGATCGCAGCACCTAAACGCCTTGCGGTGATATGGAGTCGCCAACCATCTCGATCTAGCCAAAAAGCCAAATCAAGATAGGTTTTATAGAAAAAAGCTAACCCGGCTCGGGGAGCCGATTTAGAGATCAAAATCAGCCTCTACGCTGATTTAAATCAATATGAGGATATCTACCCGTCTCGTGGGCAAAACGGAAGTTTTTCAGGACAAACCTACAAAGAGGTGTCGCACTCTCGCAGCGGCGTTGGACGATTTACACCGCAAATCGACAAAGATGGACTAAAACTGGGTAAAGTAAACAACATAGCTGAAAAGTAAAGATAAAAGAAAAAGCGATTCAAGTATTATTGGTATTTCTTAACGACATTACTAGAAATATAATTCCCAGCAATGGCGCAGAAATACTCCTGGTATATTATGGTTACAGAGATCATATGCAAGCGCACGGATATACCATTGTAGCATTTCACCCGAGAGCATTCCAAGGGTATCGTATTTATTTAATCTCGTGGGAAGATCATAGTAGAGAGAACCGTACTAATATTTTATATGTTACTTGTCATAAACATAGTCTAAGCAGGGGTTAATATAATCCATAGGGTAGAGTGACACACAAGCATAGAGCTACTCATTCTCATACTAAATTATCTAAGCTAAGTGGAAAGAAAATAGAAAGAGAATCTATTCCTATACTTCTAATATACATACTACACATACATTCTAGTTATATGATTAACTAGCTAATACCCTCAATCCGATGTCCTCCTGATACTTCGAGAAACCACCCCTGACTGCTAAGTTCCTCACGACAGCCCGTCATGACCATACAACCTGGGCTAAATACGGAGGAGTACCCTCCCCTGGAAATTAACTTACGACTATATACACGCGTAAAGGAATACCAGTACTGAGCTGTCACCATCAGCGGCCCACCTCTCATCCGCAGTATATAACCCCAAATAATGAAATCCCATAAGCTAGTCGCCATGCCTAAACTACCAGATACTACTCTAATATCATCGTCATGACATAGAGTAATTGCATAAGCAAACGTTATACCCGTACCGATGCATCTCCCAGATAAGCTAGCAGTATAATCAGTATAACATGAACATAAAGTAAAGTTATTCATATACTCGGAAAGTATTTCAATACTATAAATGTATAAAGAAGAGTATTCTAAATAAAGTACAAAGCTTACAAAAGAGGAAAGGAGAGCTACTAGAGCCATACCCGAACTCTTCCGAAGGCTTCTGGACTCTGATTTATATTCTATTCCTATTCCACTAGCTTAAGAACACTAAAGCAAACTTGAGAGAATATGAGAGAGCTTTGCTTGGAGTGTGTGTTGAAATGGAGAGAGTGAGGGGTTTATATAGCCTCCCAATGATGGTGGTTGGAATGGTCGGAAATACCCTCGCACCGTCATTGGGAGTCAATCTAAACCGTCTAGAAGAAACCCTGCATCCAACGGCGATGAGGGGGGTTTGGCCGAACCAGGGGCCGGCCCAATGTAACAGTCCTCCCTCCAGAACCGCGTAGCCCAGCCCAACCGACAAGCGGGCCCACTTACACACACCACCCCACTTACACTTTTGTCCTCGCTTCGTGTAAAAGGTTTAACCCGGGAGTGATGTGGTTGGAGGGAAGAGGCCTTATAAGTCGGTTCCACTCGTGCTAAACAAGCAAGGTGGTACTAAACATGCGCACATAGCTCACATGGGCCACACAGGCCTAATCCTTATTGGGCCGGGATGTCACACCCAACTAGCCCATAATTTGGCTGGTGGCCTCCTGGACTTCTTCTCTCCGCTGACTTGTGAATTTTGGCCCGATTGGTCGTGTCAATTCTGAGTTCTTGGCCCATTCATGCATAAGTCTGATTCTCGACATCGTCCGATTGATTTATCGTCTGATTTGATGTCGATTCTCCTCCACTTTATAGTTTTTCTTTGCAAAAGGTTAGTAAACCTAATACTAGTGAAATATTATTATTCTAACATGAATATACATTGCAAGCATAACTAGTTCTCCTCTATTTTGGTAATATTGACGGTCAAAATTGATCGCTAACGACCGTCAACAAGTATATTGTGTGTTCAGGGGTTACAATTGAACCGGCCTTGTCCCTGAAATAGGGGTTGATCTTGCCCTCTACAGACCCTCCTCCACGTCTAACTCGGAATAGAAACCAAAGAAAACCCGAAACATGCCTTCCCAAGCAAGGAAACCCGAGACCCGACGAAAACAGACTTGGGCTCGGACTCTGACGGTCTGACCGGCCACATGCCTGCAGTTAGACCGGAGTTCAGTACGCGGTCAGACTGCCCACACACCAGCGGTCTGACTGGCCCTGTGAAGGAAACCCGACACTTTCCAAACTTTGGCAATTTTACCCTTTTTATCCATAGGTACCAAATTTGGGTGTAAACACATGCCCCCCTTCCTTTTTGGTGAACATTGTGAACCTAAAAGCATAGAACATGTTACCTCAGGGCGATAATCCAATTACCGACCATAGGACTTCCTAAATCCTAAGCATCTTGCCAAATGCTCGCGAAGTATTTCTTCAAGTATTTCCTATTGATTGCTCTCTGAAAAATGTTGTCCTTGAAGTGTCTCCATCTCTTTCAAAGTCTTCAAACGCTTGTCGATGACGTCGTCAAAATTTCATCCCATCAAGTTCTTGTAATCTTCAATCGACAAGTCGTCTTGTTTGATATACCGAGGAGAGCCAAGATTTACCTCAACTAACAAAACGGCTTTTTGTCCATAAACCAACTCAAAAGGAGTGACTTTGGTAGCACCATGTTTAGATATCCTATGAGCCCATAATGCTTCCGAAAGCACCTCATGCCACTTCTTTTGGTGTTCTTCAATCTCCTTTTTGATTAATCTCACCAATGCTTTATTTCTCGACTCGGCTTGTCCATTAGCCTGAGCGAAGTAAGGAGAAGAACTCAACAACTTAATATCATAAGATTGGGCAAAACTTCTCACCTCCTTGTACATAAAAGAATTTCCGTGATCCATAGTTAATGTTTGAGGGATACCGAATCTATGAACAATATGTTTCAAAATAAAGTCAATTACCTCCGTATGAGTCATATTCTTGAGCGGCACAGCTTCGGCCCACTTAGTGAAGTAATCCGTTGCAACTAGCACGAACCAATGCCCTTTTGATGAAGAAGGATAATTGACCAATGAAATCCAAATCACAACCTCAGAACGGCCATAGTTTGATGATAGGATTCAATACAGCGACAGGTGCCAATTGAACATTGCCGAACCATTGCCGAGCTTTGCATCCCCTTGGATTGATCAATATCTAATCACTTTAATAGTACCTCATCTATATTTCGGCGATATAACTCCCATCAAGAAAGTGTTTGAACTCTCGCTGCCGAATCTTCCGATCAACCCTAAGACTAGAATCTTTCAAATATTCCATCAAAAGGATTCTCCAATTTTCTTCTGACTCTTGGGCACAAATATTCGAATTTACAATTAATTCGGCCTCTAAATCAGTTGTCTCGTGCCCCCAGCTCTCTGCCTGGGACCGGTCAGACCGGCCACGCAATGCCGGTCAGACCGCCCTATTTGCCAGGTCAGATCGGCCATGCAGAGCTGGTCAGACCACCAGTCATCACTGGTCAGACCGGTCGTGCAATGCCGGTCAGACCGCCCCTGGTCTGTGATTCTGCCAATTTCGTCCAAACTTTTATATTCAAGCACCGGCTTTTCTAAAATTAAGAATACTCCTTTCTTCTCATTATAGCCAAATGCTTGGTGTATCAAATTATTGGACCAAAATTCCTTCTCTCTAGACATATGAAAAATTTTTAACATCCAACTAATATGTCTAGATGAATACTAGTTCAAGTGGCTATTGTAACAATAATTATTAAGGAATCAAAAACACCTAGGCACTTGAAGTATGATTAATAATGAATCACCAAAGCCATATGTCTCGCTCACATGAATTACAATAAACTATGAATGTAAGTAATCGGCTTGAGCATGTATGCAAAATATTAAAACAAGGCGAATGTTCCAAAACATAACAACTCTAGGTAATATTAGAACAAATCATCACATTGGCCATTGACATAAGCCGAATTACTAAGAAGAAAAACTTCATGGTGCAATAAATATGAAATCTATATATTATATAGTGATCCATAAAAACATACATGATCTGGCTTTTTATAAATATCAAAGGTTCATGAACCAAATCATTCTTCAAATAAATTATATGCCATCTTGCCAATTCCACTACTTAGAACTGGCATTTGCAACATGTATATGTAATATGGATTTGATACGCAAAACACACATGTGCTAGATAGCAAGCAATGTCCTAACATGGCATAGGCATATAATATGATGATGAACACAATAAACCCATACCTTGCGTTAGCATCCAACCAACGGCGTCTCAAAGATGTGATGTTGAATCCGTCGCCGTTCATCTTTCTTGATTTCTTCATGAGCATATTAATGTCTTGCCCCCCAAACAAAACCGGCTTTCTTGATTGCACGATTTCGAAGGCAAGATGAATACCACACTAACACCCATAGCATCATGTGAAGGAGACTTATCTCTAATGACCAATGATTCTTCTCTCATCAAATCGGATTTATTAATACTATGGGAAATCACCGGTTTCTTAACTTTTACTTCTTTAGGTCTCCACACATGCTTACTTGTTGTTCGAGGCTTTAAATCATCACGTGTTTTGTCCTTCACATCTTCGGCCTCCTTTTCTTTTTGACATATAGCTCGAAGACGTTGTAGCCTCCTCTTCTGAGAACGAGATAAGCCAGAAGGTATCCACTTCGGCTGTGGTTGTGTTCCAAGAGCTAAATGATGATTCTTGATATTTTCAATTGAAGTGGAAGCTCCTGTACTGTTCTCAGATCGCCTACACATCTCTGGTGCCCCCCGGTCAGATCAGCCTCTAGGCCCGGTCAAACCGGTTACAAGCCGTCGGTCAGACCGGCCAGGAGGGTCGGTCAGACCGGCCGTAGTGCAGCAGAAAATAAAAACGAGCTTATTCTAGATCTTGATGCTAACAGTGGGGCGACACCATTCGATAGGCATCCTTGACGGCACGGACAAAGCCTACTCCCCCGAGTAGCCACCATCTGACACATACTCCAACAATGGGGTGGGAGACAGAGCAAGACTGAGTACTACCCACTGTACGGAAGTCATACCAGAAGAGAGGGTATGATAAAGGATAAAACCAAGGAGAGCTACAGGGGTTCATTTGCATAAAGCTAGCATTTAAAAGCAGAAGTTGAAAGCAGTAAAACTGTTGTTGTTAATTGAGCAATATTAATCATCACTGTCCAACGCTACACCACGTTGCAATAAGGTCCAACCAACCACCTGAAACTATTAATCATCTCTACCTCCCACCCCATAGTTGGAGTATGCGTCAGATGGTGGCTACTCAGAGGAGTAGGCTTCGTCCGTGACGTCAAGGATGCTTGTGGAATGGTGTCGCCCCGCTACTAGCATCAAGATCTAGAATAAGCTCACTTTTATTTTCCGTTGCATTTATGTAAGACTTTTATATGTTTGTAAGACGTGGATTTGTATGTCAACTTTGTCGTTTGTATACCCTGGCTGGTCCTGGACAGGGGCTTAATGCACATTTTGCTTGGAATTATATTCGAGAATTTCTGGGCGTGACAATATACCACTCCACTTACACTTTCGTCTTCACTTCGTGTAAAAGGGTTAACCAAGGTCCTAGGAGTGATATGGTTGGAGGGAAGAGGCCTTATAAGTTGGTTTCAACCTTGCTAAACTAGTAAAGTGGTACTAAACATGTACAGAGCTCTCATGGGCCACACAAGCCAAATCCTAATTAGGCTAGGATGTCACACCAATTCCATAGTATCTTTTAGATAGCGCATCACTCGCTCAAGCGCACGCCAGTGATCATTTCCCAGGTTAGAGGTAAACCGGCTCAAATTGCTCACAGTAAAGAGAAAGAGAGACGCTAGAGATAATTAAGATGCGACGCGGATCTCTTCCTCCCCGTGCGCTTTTTTTTTAATTTTAGTCCCGGTTGGTATAAACAACTGGGACTAATCGGTTGGTAAATGATTTTTTTACCAACCGAGACTAAAGATCAAAAAGTTTCGTTGGGCTTTTGAACCAGGACTAAAGAATAATATCTATAGCCTCGGTTCCTATTCGAACCGAGACTAATGTGATTTTTGCCATCCGGGCAAAGATCAGTTCTCTAGTAGTGCTAGATGCAGTAGCAAGGAGATTTCGCCGTTGGTTCTCATCCGTTCAACGGTCCACATCGAACCAAAAGTACACTGAAAAATCCCTCATTTGATGTACTTCAGATATACTCTCTATTCTAGCCAACACTAGCGCGGCAATGTGTTTAGATTACTTTTGCACTCCAACCAGCACCCTCCATGAATTTACTTCATTGGGTGGTGGCCAAGGAGCCTTAAGCCCTGAAGAAATCTATAGTACACCCTTATTTTTAGAACTAGCTAGAACCTTAAGATCAATAGTCCCCTTCGAGCCGTCGGAAGTACTCGTTGGAGAGGGGGCGGCGATGGATGCCGCCCATGACGGCCGAGGCGAGGTGCGGGGAAAGCTCCCCTTCGAGCGGGCGAACGGTGATTACGACGGCATCAAGCTGGGGGAGGAGCCCTCCCTTAAACCGGCGATGGTGGGCTCGCCCGAGATTAAGATGATCGAGATAGCAGAGGCCTCCTCTGTTGCCCGGTGGGAGTTGTTGGCGGGGACGGAGGATTGCAGCCATGAGATTAACCCGAAGCTTGTCGACCTCCAGGAGGAGCAGCAGCAGGAGGCCACTCTCCTTCCTGATGAGGTCATCTCTGAGGCAGACGCGTCAATCTTGGCGCAGTATTCATCGGTGACAAAGGTGACAAAGAAAGACGATGATGCTGAGTTCTTGATTTGTCGACCAAACTTTGGTTTTGTTACACGACCACAGCAACACACTCCCAAGAAACGGCACCCCAAGAACAAGCGGGCTATGGGGATTAACTTGGTAAGATGTTTAAAGCCAACACTATTTGTATCTGTCTGCCTTCTTTTTGGACATGGAATTTATACTGATTACCTCTCTTCCCAAAGGTCTCACTCCTTGCTTCGTTCGTGCCAAACATTTGTAGTAACCAATCAAGCTTCTCATCAATCCCGCATTGGGCATCCATCAACTCAAACTACTCTAGTAACTGATAGATTGGCTCATTCCTAGTTAACTTTTCCACGTTAATGACAATGAGAACATCTCCCAGGAACATGTGGTGGGCACTCCTCTGATGAACACCTGCCCTGCTCAATTCATTCTCTCTCTTGCACTACTTAATTAAGAATGGTGTACAAGTGCTCCGCAACGCCTCCATATTGTGAATCTCACGTATCACAAATATCTGATACAAGACCGTTAGCAATCCACTTGACAACAATCAATATCCAACAGAATTCAATACAATTTCTACTGTTTTGGAGAAATAGAGAAGACGGAACCAGGGGATACAAGGTGCTAGTAAGTACTAGAAGCTTCTAATAGTGTGGGTAGAGAAGGAAGGTACTCCCTCCGTCCCAGAAAGAAGCGACTCCTGGAAGCCAAAGGCAAAATTAGCACAAGTAGCTAAAGACCCAAATACGCTCGTAAAGTACTACCATTGATCGACAGTTACGTAATCAAACCGAGATTCTCTGCAAAGTAGTACTAGTACTCTGGAGTAGTACTAGTATCCAGCAAGTATGAACAAGTGTGAATGCAATTGTCTTTATTTTCTTCTCACCATCGATGCTAATGAGCCGACTGAGCAGCCACATAGTAATCAGCAGTGGTTGAATGCTTCTTGTTTTTGGTGTAAAGTCGCCTTTTTACGGGACAAACTTTTCAGCCAGAAATCGTCTCTTTTCAGGACGGAGGGAGTAGGTAGGTAGGGAGGAATAAGATTGATAAGGTACCAAGTGGCCACCAGGTCGCCGCCGCTGTTACAGCCTCAAGATTATGTTCGATCTGTCTGGAACAAGCTCCTCATCTTTTTATATCCTTTCTTGGTTTGTTTGAGAAATTGAGGCTTGAGCTTGCAACGTGGTCTGGACCGAATCGTCCTTAAAAAGACTCGAATATTAGGAAAGCATCTAATATCAAATAATTAAAAGGGGTGAGGCTTCGAACCCAGGTCGTCTAGCCTATTATCTCGTGGAGCTAGCCAGAAAACCCCTGGGCATTTCTCTGGGCATTTCTCTGGACCGAATCGTCCTTATAAGGCCCATTCGAGTTTTTAACAGTAAATTGGGGAGAAGATGAAACATGGAAAGTGGGTGCATGTGCTAGGGATTAAGAAGACGCGTCCATCACAATGAGTTTGGTTCCGTATGGAAATAGAATAGAATCAGACGCGTGAAGAGCTACACGTGCGTGAGGGACAAATCCAAGAAATTTGCCATGCAGGAAAAAAAAGGAGGGCCTCGTCACTCTCGAAATGGAAGCCGAGTGGGAAAAGAACGACAGACCACACAAATGCTCCGAATTTTGTAAGTGTGTGTGTAGTATAGGTTAAGAAAAGAGAAAGATAAGACATGATAAAAGATAAGTAGATAAATTATGAAGGGGTAATTAATTAAGATTTCCCATAAACGGACATGATATGAATTAGTATAGTAAAGTAATTCAGAGCTCGCCGGCCGGCGAGGTCCATCTGTCGAGCATGTCGAGGCACTCCTTGGGGCGGTACTCCGGGGCGGTGTGGCCGCCGCCTTTGACGGTGGCAAAGGTGAGGTTGTGGTCGTAGACGGTGGTGAAGCCGGCAACCTGGCGGTTGGAGTACCACGGCCGCCAGGCGGTCACCACGTTGTAGCCCAGCGTCCGGATCCACTGCTGCGTGCCAACGAACGTCATGTCAAGGTCGTGGTCGCCGTTGTAAACCAGCGCCCTGTAGCCGCGCTGCGTGAGCTCGGCGTGGTAGGGGATGGCGCTGTCCACGTCGTGCCGGAACAGCGGCAGCGCCGTGCAGCGGCTCCAGGAGGCGATGGAGCCGTGGTGGATGCCCAGCGTGGCGCGCACCTCCGGGTCGTCCGCCCACAGGTACGACAGCCGGTAGCCGTTGTCCCTGCACTCCACGGGGAGGCCCAGGCGCTGGTCCATCATCTCGCGCCCGCGCAGCGCGAATCCGCATATGGGCTCCAGGATGTGCACCGGGTTGATGGCGAAGGTTGCCATGTTGATGGCCTGCAGCGCGTTGGCGCAGTCGGCGTTGGTGGGGGTGGACACGTAGTCGCCACGGCAGCTGCTCCGCGCCGCCTCGTACATCTCGTCGGAGATGAGCCCCATCCCGTGCATGAAGGGCACCTTGCCCCCACTGTCGTACTTGTTGTCCGTGGCAGCGTTGCCCACCAGGTAGCCCTTGAGGTTCAGCCGCGCCCGGGCGTCCTCGTCGTTGGCGATCTGGAGCGCCGTCACTGGGACGGTGTAGCCGGAGTAGGAGTCGCCGCCGATGTAGAGAGGGTTCGAGGCGAACTCTGGGTGATCGCCCAGCCATTTGGTGAGGAACACCACCAGCTGCTGTCCCGTCTGTGTCAGGGTGACGTTGTACCCTTGTTCCTCACGGGCGTACGAAAACCCCGTCCCCACCGGCGCGTCCAGAAATATCACGTTGCTCACCTAACATGAAACATATATCACTCTTCGTTATTCATGCAATTTATTTATTTCAGGCAAAATATATTCCACATACTTGATTCATTAGCTAGCTTGTATAGTACCTTGGTCCAGGAATCTTGGAAGTAGAACAATTGAGGGAACCCTTCCGTGTACCCAGCTACGTCGAACTTGAGAGGGCCTGTATATGTATATATGCACGTGTACTTATTACCTTAGAAAATCATTTTCCTAACAAAAAAAATTATACTCCTATTATATAACCGACAGGATCACGAGCTAATTTCAGCAACCATCCACTACTACACAAATTGTTTTCATGTGCGGTTGAATTGGATTTTCGCGTGCGGAGCTTCGGCCCGTTTGGAGCACTTCGTCTAAAAAATCGCTATTTTTACGTGCGGGTGGCGCAACCGCACCCGAAAATCGGATTTTCGCGTGCGGATGCTTATGTCGCCTGCACGCAAAAACAAAAAATCGAAAAGAAAATAAGGCCCATTCGAGTTTTTAACAGTAAATTGGGGAGAAGATGAAACATGGAAAGTGGGTGCATGTGCTAGGGATTAAGAAGACGCGTCCATCACAATGAGTTTGGTTCCGTATGGAAATAGAATAGAATCAGACGCGTGAAGAGCTACACGTGCGTGAGGGACAAATCCAAGAAATTTGCCATGCAGGAAAAAAAAGGAGGGCCTCGTCACTCTCGAAATGGAAGCCGAGTGGGAAAAGAACGACAGACCACACAAATGCTCCGAATTTTGTAAGTGTGTGTGTAGTATAGGTTAAGAAAAGAGAAAGATAAGACATGATAAAAGATAAGTAGATAAATTATGAAGGGGTAATTAATTAAGATTTCCCATAAACGGACATGATATGAATTAGTATAGTAAAGTAATTCAGAGCTCGCCGGCCGGCGAGGTCCATCTGTCGAGCATGTCGAGGCACTCCTTGGGGC
>WNHE01000981.1:116659-173623 GCA_009805545.1 Oryza longistaminata
CGTCGCCGTCGCCGCGGGCAGCCGCTGTCGCCTACGCCCGCCACACGCCGTCATCGCTGTCGCCGCGGGAGGAGAGGACAGGAGAGGAGAGGAGTGACGGAAAGGATAGGAGAGAGAGCATTTAATGCGTGAGAGAATAAAGGAGAGGGAGGGTACCAAGGCGTGGAAAAAGGAGAAATTTCGAAGTGGGTAGGAGGAGAAAGAGGGATGAGTTTTTTTCGTGCGGGCGACAGCCCGGCGCTAGTCTCCTTTTTTCTGTGCGGTTCCACTTACGAACCACATGAAAATAAAAGGCGTAGCGTCCAGGAAAATCAATCGGGTAGTAGTGATCTATGGTAGGCATATATACGCACTGGCCTTTTTATCTGGCTACGCTAATTGAAATCCTTTTCACTAATTCACTTGTAAAAGCAATTCTTTTTTTCTTCAAACAAACCGGCACATGATTGTGCCAATTTCATTGAATATAGCAGAGAAAATATACAGGCTATAATCAGGAAAAAGTAAAACAAAAACACACCACCACCACGTGCTAACAATTCCAAATACACTCCTGGAAAAAAAGAACTAGGACGAAGCCAGCGCCGATATGCAGGACCGATTGCTGCTAGTCTACAGGGGCTGGAAATGCTCCACCGAACACCAACTCCAAAACAAAACATCATCAGCGGGCTCCCAGTCATCCTTAGGGAGAAGGGTTAGAGAGGGAAAGGGCGAGAAAAAAGAAGATCCGCTTGTTCCTCACACCTACCCAGCGATGACAACCAAGAAAACACTGAAAACCAAACCGAGAGAAGTCCGCGTCAACAGGAAGACGAGATCTTGAAGATGATGCATCCAACGAGGTCATGATGCTGAAAATGCCACTATCATCTGTCACAAGGGCTACATTTTCACCCGGATAATCTTACTTGGGGGAGTAGGGCGTTAGCTCGAAAATACCCTAAAGGGGGGAACAACACTAGATCGACGTCGTGGTTGTTGGCCCAGAGAACTCCGGAGCATGGCTTTTGCCTGTAGATCCCTCTCCAAGTTTGTCGTCAGCAACCTAGCACTCTGCCACTCAAGTGGTCTCCACCACGCTAGCAATCCTTTACCAGCCAGCCACCTAATTGAACGCTAGCTACCAGTTCTGCCAACCACCTCGTCATGGTGTCGGCCTCCTCCTCGGCCATGGCCTTGTGCACCACCGGCCTTCACCTCATGCTCCCATCACGCATGCATCGCCGATCTCCCGTGCATCCTCCCCATCACCGCCTGCTGGGGCGGCATATCGGAAGAGGACTAGAGCCGAGACCCAACGATGCCGATCTGGCCACTGATACCGCCGCTGACAGCCTTCCCTTCGATCTTGGCAGTGCCTTGGACTATCGCAACCGTGAGAAGAATAAGAGAGCTTGCCGCCGTTGTCCTTGCGCCCCCTCCCCCGGCTTTGCCCACGATTGCTCGGGCGGCGGTGGCGAGGAGGAGGGGACGATGGCTAGGGATGGCGATAGTGCTGGTTGCCGCTTGTGCCACCCTAGCTGGGGCCGAGCGATCACGTACGAGCTCTGAGTGAACTTGCAAAAGCATTTCATTTTATCTTCCCTAGATCTGCATTTTCCAAAGGATTCATTAATTGTTGGATTTAGTCTTAGACAGAGTACTTACTAGTGTTATCACACTGGTACGTCATTAAGGCCATTCCCAACCCAGAAACTATCAAGTAGTTTGCATACTTGCCATGTCATATAGACACTATGTGTAAAAACTATGTATTCAATGGATGGTGTCTTCAAATTAAATTCTCATCCAATCACCTCTCTTCTCTCTCCTTTTATCCACTTATCACCAAGACCGGCCGATCGGTCTAAGTCACTATAGCAGGCCACTCAATGGAGAGGTGTTGTTCATGTTTCGAGAGTGGCCAAGTTCATAGTATGAAATTAATATCGTACTATATACCTTCGTTCTAAAGTATAGCAACATTTGAATCTAGACATAGTATAATATAAAACTAAAAATGGCTCTGCTAAGACAGGCCCATGTAATCAATTATTGTTATATATGTAATGCTTTTGGAGCAATTATATTAGCACTTAAGAACCATGCATAGTACATATGGGTGGTAATAGGTCTAAGGCACATAGGTTCTTTCATAACCTTGCCTAAGCCCTTAAATATTTTAAAGTCAAAAGTGAATAAAATTTTATTCCACCCGTTTTAAACCGACCCTCGAATTTTATATGCTAAAATGCTAGATCGCTTTACCGCTCGTAATTATATATGTATATATAGTCCATAAGCTGAAATGAACGTAGACAATAGTTGTGATGTAAAGCTGAAATGAACGTAGACAATAGTTGTGATGTATTAGCAGCTAGCCCAGCTAGCTAATGGCTTCTGCTCTAATTTATTTTGAGCAATTGGAAAGTTAAATGAGGCTCTAGTCAATTTAATTTGATTTCAGGATGTTCCCAATCTTGGGCATATTCGTTCTGTACGTAGTAATTTAATAAAAACCATTCAGGAAAACCAAATCCCTTCTTGAATGTCATTGACAAGCAACTCTAACTTCTGGTATATTTCCTTCATCTAAAAAATGTTCATAGCCAGAAATCGATTCTGTTTAGAACAGAGATTCATATATAGGAATTAATTATTTTATTGGGGCCAGGGTGGGTAGGGGGAATATATTAAGGCTGTGTTCTTCCCACACCTTTCCCAACTCATCTCTATCGTGTTCCGCGTACACACTTTTCAAACTGCTAAATGGTACGTTTTTTGTAAAATGTTTCTATACGAAAGTTGCTTTAAAAAACCATACCAATCTATTTTTTAAAAAAAATCAACCATAAAAAAAATACATCGCTCCGTTTTACGTGTGCGGGAGGTGAGTTCCCAACCTCACCTTCCGAACACAGCCTAAGTGGGAATGCTCCAACTTTTACAGAAGCATATAGTAGTGTGAATACTAAGGTTGTGTTCAATGTTCCCTCGTTTTTCGTAAGCACATTTTCCAAATGGTTAAACGATGTTTTTTTTAAAAAAATACTATAGGAAAATTTCTTTAGAAAACATATTAATTCACTTTTCAAGTTCTTTTAGCTAATACTTAATTAATCATGCACTAATAAATTACCTTATTTTCTGTGCATAAGAGATGAGTTCCGAAACTACTCGTTCGAGTGCAGCCTAAGGTATACTCCCTTTGTTCCATATTATAAGTTTGTTCTATGTTAAATCTCTTCAAGTTTGACCAAGTTTATAGGAAAATAGAATAATATTACCAACACATAATAATTATACTATAAAGTATTAAATGTTGGATTTAATGAAACTTATTTGGTATTATAGATGTTTCTATATCTTTTTTATTAAACTTGGTTAAACTTAAAGAGGGTTGACTTAGGATAAAAACAAAGTGAATTATAGTGTGAAAAGGAGGGAGTAGATTTTTTCTAAGAAGATAGGTCACTGGCAATACAGCAAGGGAATACCTACACGGCAAAATATCCACAATATTGAAAGACCTCTCAGAACAGATAGATATAGTGGAAGGAGTCTATTAACTTGGCAACTTTCAACTTAAAACTAATAGTGGAAGGAGCATTCAACTAATTTGAGGCCAAATAAAGACTTGACTCATGGTTAGTTTTTCTTCGGCAACCATCTATATACAATGTGCCATGCTTGTATGATGTGGACAGGGGAGATAGCTCCAACGAAAGAAAAGCCGTTGTTGATAACGCCGCGAGCCCCAAGTTGTATTGAGAAGATTATATTATGTAGTATTAGGGCCTGTTCAGTTCGTGAAAAGGGAATTTTTGGGTGTCATATCGAACGTTTGACCGGATGTCGGAAGGGGTTTTCGGACACGAATGAAAAAACTAATTTTATAACTCGCATGGAAACCGCAAGACTAATCTTTTGAGCCTAATTAATCCGTCATTAACACATGTGGGTTACTGTAGCACTTATGGCTAATTATGGACTAATTAGGCTCAAAAGATTCGTCTCGCGATTTCTCCCCTAACTGTGCAATTAGTTTTTAAATTTATCTATATTTAATACTCCATGCATGTGTCCAAAGATTCGATGTGATGTTTTTGGGAAAAAGTTTTTGGAAACTAAACAGGGCCTTATTCTAACTCAACTGCTTTGTCATTTCCGTAGACCAGCAATATTATATTGCAAGTTAATTTGAACTTTTGTAAACTACTATGTTGCATGGTGGCAGTACTGGCCGGCACTGCTTTGTCATTTCCGTAGACCAGCAATATTATATTGCAAGTTAATTTGAACTTTTGTAAACTACTATGTTGCATGGTGGCAGTACTGGCCGGCAGATATATATGTACGTATATACAATTATATAAAGGCCAAGTCTTACATATATATATACTTAATTAACCTTTTGCTGTTCGCAGATAAGATTGTTAGATATATATATATAGTTGGATATATATTAGTTCTTTTATTACACAGAAGACATGCCACCATAGGTACACACACCTGAGAAATTAACAGTTTCCTGATTAATACGTACGTATTTAGAGAGAGAAACGAAGACTAACGGCCAATACTTAATTAGTCTCACTAAATGAATATCCTAGCTAGTTGATATGTATGAAATATTCGTTGGTAGTATATATTAGGATTGAATCCTAGTGAAAGGGTGGAATTAATTATACAGCTTCACCACCATACACCGGGCGGGGGGCTTAATCAATTATGCTTTGCATAGTTAATCGTACGTGTGACAAGCTAGCTAGAGTATAGATTGATGAATTAATACTCCTATATCAGTGATTAATTTATTGGGCGATCGAAAATGAATGAAGAAATAATTACGATAGAGCTAGGTACCAATCTCGAAGAGGAGGCCGGAGAGGGCGGAGCAGCCGGGGCCGCCGGTGATCCAGAGGATGAGGGGGTCATCGGCTGGGCTGCGCTCCGACTGGATGAAGTAGTAGAAGAGCTC
Organism: Oryza longistaminata; assembly: GCA_009805545.1. Classification (NCBI taxonomy): domain Eukaryota; kingdom Viridiplantae; phylum Streptophyta; class Magnoliopsida; order Poales; family Poaceae; genus Oryza; species Oryza longistaminata. Next base: position 121,623 of record WNHE01000981.1, read on the forward strand.
AACGGTATTGGTGTTGTCCACCTCCACATACCCCGTCTCCAGGTGGAAGGGCAGCCTCCCTTGGAACCCCTTCACGTGTGTTATCACGTTCCTCCTCCTCGTCGTCGGCGCCGCCCATGTTGCCGAAACCACCACCACCACCAGCAGCAGCAGCAGCAGCAGCAGCGTCGATGTGGCCCTGGTAGTCGCCATCGGTATAGACGATAAGCTAGCTAGCAAATGCATGAGCCAGGGCAGCAGGGGCCCCCTTTTCTTTCTTAAATAAAGGTACTCCGTCCGTCCGTCCGTCCGTCCGTCATTGTCTGGCTACCAATTAAGCTCTTGTCCATTTCTTAATTTAATTTATTTACTGTGCATGCCGCCCGGCCCTGTGGGACAATAATTAAATTAATTGATTTCTTCAACGAGATCGATGGACTTGTTTACAAGCACTCCCCCCACAGAAAAGCAGTCACAAAAGCTTTACACAGGAGATCATGAAGAGAAGAGATCGAAAAAGGTAAAGGTAGCTAGTGACCCGGGGCCGGGGTGCATGCGGTCAGCGATTGCGTGAGCTACTCCGTCCGTTTCCTTTCTCTGCGCAAGACCAAGGCCTCTCCAGCTGATGATCGATATCATATGAGAGGCTGCGACGCATTGCAATTGCACACCGTCATCTAACCTCACCCTAGCTAGCTGCACCACACGTACACGTATCTACCTACCTACTGTAAGCTATTAGCTACTGTACAACTATATCTCCTCTCGATCGGGACACATGCCCAGCACGCTTCTCAACTCTTTCCAAAATATAACAACTTTTAATATTAAAAATTTATCTCATAATATATATATAACATTTTCTTCGCTATTTAAAATTTTCATCTATTTTGTTTTCTCGAGCAATGAAAATCCTCTCTCATTTAATCTTACCTCCTTTCTTAATACCTGTACTTATACTTAATTAAAACATTTTATATTTTATTTTGGAACGAAGATTGTAAAAGTAAAACACGAGCACATTCAAATTCTCGCACGAGCTAGACATAGACAATTCAACAAGGAAGAAACTCATATCGGTGAGTACGTACAACATGACAAAAGTCTAGCTAATAAAGTCATCTCGTAGCCGCTTGTTATTTCTGTGTCGGCTACTTCATCTCATTCGTCACGTTCTTTTGGCACATAGCTAGCTTAGCTATACTTTTGCTACTCACCTTAATTAATTGCTAGCTTATTAACTATGTTAGGTGTGGAGACGAATCGATGCATCTGAATTCGATGCTGAACTTTTACATTTGTGTCCTTTTCAAAATCTTATTTTACAAATAGATCCCAAAAAACCTAACCTAACAATGGTCTTTTTTTTTGAATTGGGCAACATGTCTTCATTGGAAATTATCATTTAGTAATTACTAGTTGGCACTTGTCATGGGTTTTGTAGTTTTATCTTCAAACAAAATCATAATTTTAAATGGTTAGGTGCAACTCTATGTATATAAACAATATATGATAATGTGGATTTATATATGCCTTATGTTATTACGATACAATTTATGTTATCTTTTTCTAAGTGTCGTTGTGTATTGTTATAATATATGAATATTATTTTCATATGCATTATGATTATCGTCATAGATTCAGGTAACGATACCTAATAATTATATGATATCTTATCGTGCATATTATAAAATAAAACACACATATTAAACAATAATTTGAATCATATTCGGAAAACATGGTGTTATGCACAAAATATGTAACAACGTTATGTGTGACCGTGAGTTGGAGCAAAGGGAGGTGAATGGATAACTAATAAATAATTGAATTGGATGAATAAGTAGCTTCTTGATCCAACGATTTTTATCTTTGAACTAGTACTATGATCTAATGGCTTAAAATTATTGACGATGTGGCTTCTTGCATGTCTTGCTTTATAAGAGTAAATGCCCTTTAGTGGATACCAACTATATAGTAACATACACAGGGGCGGATGGACTGTTGGGGCTTGTTACAGCCCCTACCTCCACCCGACCACCCCCCGAAACGCACGCTGGGCCTGGCCCATTGGGTTGGCGACCGAGAAACGAAACGCCACAAGCAGAAGGAGCGCGATACGGCGATAGTTAGGGCGCGCGTCAGAAGGCGTCACTGCATCAGGCGACAGCGCCGGCGGCAGCAACGACCGTGGGGGTCCTGCAGGACGGATCACGGGACGACGAGTTGCTTGCAGTTGCAGCCTTCAACGATCTCATCATCTGCTGCCCGGCCGGCCAGCACAACGCCACAACCAACCAGTACAGGTAAATCAATCTATTTGCTCTCTACTCTAACACTAGTCTATTCAGTTTCATTTTATTTTATCATCATTGCAGCAAATTTCAGTAAATCAATTATTTATTTTAGGCACACATAGGACAATTAATTTGCAAGGATGGAGAATCAAACATTGCGTAATTTTTACCCACGAAGGAATCTTTTCAGCGATGAAGTTCATGAAGACTTATTTACGCAACAAGATAGCTGACGATTTGTTGAACGACTTGATGGTGTGTTACAATGAGAAAAAGATATTTTGAAGCCTTGATAATATAGGAACCATTCAACGCTTTCAAGAGAAGAAAACCCGTAGAGTAAAATTGCGCCGCACTCAATACTAGGTATATATGTATCAACTCAATTTTTGTGTTTATTCACTACAAGAAATATTACCTTCTGTGACGAATTCCTCGTGACATTGGAGCTATTCGTCATTAGCACATTCCATTTTATGACGATTAGTATGATATGGGGTGGCTTAGTGACGAAAAAAATGTGTTCGTCGTTAATACCAACTAAAAATCGTCATAAAGTATTTCAATGGGACATCGTGACGAATATTAATCTGTCATAATGGGCACAAAGCAAACGTCATAGATTTATATTATGTATTTCTAGAAAAATATATTAAAAGTTAAAGCAATTTAATCAAGTGAATTAATGAGGAAACTAAAATTTTCCTTTAAAAATCATGGACGGAAATATTTTTTAAATATTCTGCGTGGTTTAAATTATTCTCTGAAATTTTCCATGAATTTTCGGAGCTCATTAACTAATTTTAATATACAAAGTTCATTTAACCTATTAAAATAAATGGAAAATAAATTAAATTCCTCTCTATGTACTTGGGCCTTTTTCGGCCCAAGAATTACTCCCTCCCTTCCTCAGCCGACGGCTACTCTCTCCCTCCTCCTCCCTCTTTGGGCCGCCGGCCCAGCACTTTTGCTCCTCCCTCGCCAAGAAGTCTATTTTGCTTCCCTCCTCTCAATTCAAATAATTTTTCCTTTAGTAAATGATTTCAAATGACAAAATTATCAACAACAAAGTTGTATAACTTTTCAAGATCTATAACTTTTGTTTTGGTCATTTTGCTATATGACTTTGTTTCAATAATTTGAATTTGAATTTCAAATTATGACAACTTCAAACAATATTTTCAAATACTAAATGATTTCAACTGAAAAAGTAATCAACAACAAGGTTGTATATCTCATCAATATCTATAACTTTTATTTTGGTCATTTTCCTTCATCCAACAAAGTAATAGTAACATTGTTCACAAAATTTACACATCTCTTTTATAATTTATGAAACCATATGGGAGATATGTAAAAATTATGAACAATGTTAAAATCACTTTATTGGATGAAGAAATAACCAAAATAAAAAATATAGATCTAGATGAATTATACAACTTTGTTGTTGATGACTTTTTCAGTTGAAGTCGTTCACTAATGAAAAATTCTATTTGAAGTTCTCAAACTTTGAATTTCAAATTTCAAATTGTTCAAATAGAGTCAGATGGAGAAATGATCAAAATAAAAATTTTGCATCTTGATGAGTTCTATAACTTTGGTTTTGGTGACTTTTTCATTTGAAATCATTTATTAACCCCAATTTTTGTTTGAAGTTGTCAAATTTTGAAAATTCAAAATTTGAATTGTTCAAATGAACTTATTTGTAAAGACGACGGTGCGGCTACGCGGCAGGGACATCAACATTACTTTGAAGCCGGTGAACAAGATTAGGGGGTGATTGTTAGAAATTAATCTTGTTGTTTAAGTGTTAAACTGTAGTTAGTGGTATACGTGCTCATCGTGCTGCGTGGTGGTGGCCAAGAGTGGTGGCATGATGTGTATGTACGTGTGTGTTAGAATTAGTTTTTGCATGTGTGTGTGTGGCCTGGTGTTTGGTCGATCGAGTCATGGTGCAAGTCTAGGAGCAGGAAGAGGTCATAGTATGTTTTGCATGGACGCATGCATCGGCGGATTAGATACCTGCAACTACTAAACGTGTGAGTGTGGTGTTCTATATGCAAGGAGATGTGGCCTGCATGTAGGGAAGTGATTAGTGGATAAGCCATGCAGTGTTTGGCTGGGTAGTGCGGCCAGAACATGGCTTAATGTGTGCTATTTAAGCAGTGTATTAGCTTGTGTTTTGTGGTGTGATTAATAGCAGTGCACTTGTGAGTGCTGTGGTGTGCTGGTGTGCAGCACAGAAAAATTCTCTAGTCCAGTGTGTTTGTGTTTTTCATTCTCGCGTGTGTGCTCTTGTGAGAGGAGCCGAATCATCGGTTAGCCAACATATCTATCCTCCCTGATTCATATATGTGATTTATTGCTGAAACTTCATTACTTGAGGTATTTTTCAATGCCTATTCTTCTATTTAGGCTTGTTTGCAAATGGATAATGGAGCCGTACATTATAGCGCGTTCTGAGCTGTGCTGCTACGATTGTGAATCTGTGATGTACAAATATTATACTTTGTATGCAAACCTTGCTAGCATATGCATAAATGGTATAAACAGAAGATTAGTTATTTATGCTATGTGCTTACCGGTTCCTGTCGTTCTTGCATTTTTCTGTTCAAGCTTGAGCATTACATCAATAGAAAGGTAAACTAACAGTTAAGATAGCAAGCTAATGGCATCGTTTTGATCTGCAATAAAATCATGTTCTTTAATACATTTGGTTTTCGAAGATCAAAAAATAATTTTAAGCGACATAGGCACTTCTTGTCATGCATGCGTTGGTATGTGCTCTTGGACAACAGGAAACCACTTATTTCAAACAATGGTTGCACCCTTCTCTCCTTTGAACTTATTTCTTACACTACAGCTGTTTTTCAGGCACAATTTTTGTCGAAACATGAATTCGGCAATAATAAAAGGGGTAGCGCATGAGACCTAAAAGTGGATGGATGCGGAGACAAATGATTTAGACAGGTTCAGGCCCTCTCGATGAGAGGTAATACCCTACTCCTGTTTGGGGATTTGAATCCGCCGGGTGTAGTATAGATCTGACGATCTAGTTGTCTCATGCCCCCTAGAGGGCCTCCTGCCCACCTTATATAGGATGGGGGACAGGATTACAAGATAGAAACATTAACCAATATGGTATCGGTTTTCTAAATCTACTTTACAATATTATCAAACCAGGACTTTAAGCCGTTTCATAATATATAAGGAAACGTAATACTCAAGTCATGATCCGTTACATATTCTATAGATATAAGTTATCCCCTATAACTAGTCGGATAACCATGCCCTGTGGGTATGGGGTACCCATAATCTCCACAGTAGCCCTTGAGACCTTCACAGTCGACAAGATAAACTTCTCTCGAACTAGATTACTCCAAAGCCGAGTGCTTCAATCATCTTCGCCTGATCTCCCGAGTACTTTTACCAAATAAGAAGACTGTGGAGGGCTGAAAAATAAAGTCAGTCAGGTGCATCGACTAGATGCACCTAATAGGTGTAGCCTCCGACTATGTGGTTAGCTGAACAAACTAAGCATATAGTAAAGGAATAAATAATCCAACCAACCGAGTGGTTTTGATAATTGTAATCAACCAAGTGACTTGATATCAATATATAGCATATGCAGTGTGAATCCCCCAAATAACATGATCCAAGTGATATACCGACTGCTTCGTAAAAATTGATGTGAGCAACCTAAAGTTGACTACATCACAGAAAATTCACATAGCAAAACATCTATAAAAAAAATTTGAATGCTGTGAATAAATAAATTTCCAAAGTATTGGGCATACGCCATGCGCACACTGCTTTAACAGATGTGCTTAAATCCCTAAAAGACACATGGTTTCACCACACCTGGAAATATACGGCATATGTGGTGTAAAACCGAGTAAATAAACTCATAAAGGATTTACCAACCGCCTGGAAAATGACCAAGATATATAATCAGCCTAAGCCTTAATATTAGTCAATAAAAATGCACACTTACGTGGCAAAAAGCAACGATATTATATCCAATCAATTACTTAAAAACCCAAACAACACCTTGACTTTTATAAAAGAGTCAGCGGGGCAGCTATATAAAGCTTTACTGTTTGACACCTTTTAAGATGCATTGTACCAACTCCTAAAAAGTTGAGTAACTGCGGTATAAAAGGATTTTAAGGTATTGGGCACTTGATCACGCGCACTTTGGCCTAAGCAAAAAGTGCCTAAGTCCCTAAAAGAACGTGACAGGCCTCACCTAAAAATATGGGCTGCAGACATATTAGGCCTATGCCAAAAAATATGCCTTCGACACCCTTTAAAGGATGACGCATGTAATATGCTCCCGAGTAATAAATCTTCCGGGTGATATAGACCAAGTGTAGCTCGTATGAATAGCTTATGATCTGAGTGATTATCCATTATGGGATACTCCAAAATAAATATAAAAATTGAATCTCGACTGGCGCAAGTATTCGGTTGATAGCCCTTACGGGGAATAATGATTGGTCCAGTCTTCAAGCATAGAAAATAATCTCAGGACTACGAGTGCATGTTGCCTGTATCTAGAACAAAATCCAACTTGAAGGTATGATCCTTGTGCTTGAGCTCGTAAGCCCCTAAGCATATAGCTTATCCATCGGTGATAGCTGATGCAATCGGCATGGAAGCGAAGAAACTAGTCAGCAGCAGTCAGATCAACTAGCAGTGAAGATGAAGGCACCCAGCAATAGCGACAGAGTTTTGTAGCCATGGTGACGAAATAATCAGTCGATAACAGACGAGGTGCCCGGTGAAGAAGACGAAGACGCCCATCAGTAAAGGCATAATAAGCCAGCCATGAAAACGAAGACATCATGGGCGGCGGCGGAGGCAAGCCGGTGGTGAAGACGTAGACGTTCATCAATGGCAATGTGATAACGAAGTTGCCCATCAAATGTAGTAGAGTAGGCATAGCCGAAGAGGCATGGTAGGATGTTGATGAAGATGATGATATCGTTGATCCAGTCAATAGCAGTGTAGCAGTCAATGATAACGATGAGGTCTCCCATCGGCAGTTGCGTAGTAGGCCAACCGTGAAGACAAAATAACAAGTCGGCGATGAAAGTCGGTGATGACAGAAGCAACCAAAGGCGAAGAACTAGTTACCCCTTAGCAACGGCGGAGATGTCAGGGCCGATGAAGTAGAGGTGCTGGTGATGATGTCAGTGACAATAATCCATCAAACTGTTGAGAAGATATCAAAGCTCAAGTAGTTTCCTTGACGCGAGCGTGTGTATAATGAAGATTGATGTAAAGCTCCTTGATTTATAAAGATGACAGTAGAACTTGGAGGAAAGTAGATGTTGTTGTCCAACTCGTTGAAACTGAGCTGATTGGTTGATAGCTCTAAACTCCCGGACATGTAGATAAAATCTCAAACTTGATACTTGAAAATTTTGGAGTAGATTGTGGCAGCGACGGAGAAGCCAAAATTGCCGGTGAAATAATTGAAGTGGCTGAAGTAGAACGTCTGCTCCAAAGCAAAGACGAAGATAATGACTCCTGGAGTTGACTCGTTGGTTGATTAATTGATTGCTTCAGCTTGTCGAATTTTGAGAGTCTTGTATTTGTGTAGCCCCCGACTTTGTGGTTAGTTGGGAAACAACTGAACATAGAGTCGATAAATGTAGCTTCTTGTCGTCGAATAGCCATAACTTGAGTGAAGATATTTGTTGAGAATGTCTGAGTAGAAATTTTGAAAATTAGAACACCACATGTCGTAGTAAGATAACACGACATCATATTTGGCGACGCATGCCGAGATGTCGAGGCTCATGTAGACGTCGTGGTTGGTGAAGTAGCAAAACTTGCGAAGTAGCGGCAATAGAGTTTGTCGGTTCAGAAGATAATGAAGATGAAGTCACCCCGCAATGGTGACATAGTTGCACAACCGTGATGATGTGAGCACGAATCGGCGGCGACAGAGGCAAACCAGTAGCGAAGACCGTAGTCATGAAGATAGAAACACCAGTCGGCGGCGGCATAACCAGTCAGCGACGGGAGAAGTAGAATGATGACGAAAACGAAGACATCCTTAATCAGTGGCAAAATAGGCCAGCCATGAAAGTGAAGACACCATGGGCGGCGGCGAAGGCAAACTGGTGATGACGACGACATCAGTCAATGATGACAAAGATGCCTAGTCGTGGAGGCGAACAAGCTAGTTGGCGTCAGACAAGGTGGCCAGCAATGAAGACGATGACGTCCATCAGTAGTGGTAGCGGTATAGACCAGTCGTAAACGCGAGGGCACTAGTCAGCAGCAGACGGGACGATCGGCGGTGAAGACGATAAGGCCAATAACCACTGGCAGAATCATGCAGCCATGGAAGTGAAGAAACCAGTCGGCAGCAGACGTAGACAACTTGAGTTGAAGGTGATGACGCCTATTTGTGGTGGCGGCGACGTGGCCAGCCGTGAATACGATAGCACCAATTGGCGTCATACGAGGCAGCCGGTCGGTGAAGATGTAGACGTCCAACAACGGCGGCATAATAGGCCAGCCGTGCAGGCGGAGACACCAGTCGGCGGCGGACAAGGCGGCTGGTTGGTGAAGGCGTAGACACCCAACAACGGTGGCATAATAGGCCAACCGTGCAGGCGGAGACACCAGTCGCGACGGCGAAGGCGAGCCGGCGGTGAAGACGTAGATGCCCAACAACTGCGGCATAATAGGCCAGCCATGCAGGCGGAGACACCAGTCGGCGGCGGACAAGGCGGCTGGTTGGTGAAGGCGTAGACACCCAACAACGGTGGCATAATAGGCCAACCGTGCAGGCGGAGACACCAGTCGCGACGGCGAAGGCGAGCCGGCGGTGAAGACGTAGATGCCCAACAACTGCGGCATAATAGGCCAGCCATGCAGGCGGAGACACCAGTCGGCGGCGGACAAGGCGGCTGGTTGGTGAAGGCGTAGACACCCAACAACGGTGGCATAATAGGCCAACCGTGCAGGCGGAGACACCAGTCGCGACGGCGAAGGCGAGCCGGCGGTGAAGACGTAGATGCCCAACAACTGCGGCATAATAGGCCAGCCATGCAGGCGGAGACACCAGTCGGCGGCGGCGAAGGCAAGCCTGTCGGTGAAGATGTAGACGCCCAACAAACGGCGGCATAATAGGCCAGCCGTGCAGGCGAAAACACCAGTCGACGGCGGACGAGGCGGCTGGTCGGTGGAGACGTAGAGACGCCCAACAATGGCGGCATAATATGCCAGCCATGTAGGCGAGACACTAGTCTGCGGCGGCGAAGGCAAGCCGGCGGTGAAGACGTAGACGCCCAATAGCGACGGCAGACGAGGCAGCCGGTCGGTGAAGACGTAGACGCCCAACAACAGCGGCATAATAGGCCAGCCATGCAGGCGGAAACACCAGTCGGTGGCATACGAGGCAGCCAGTCGGTGAAGACGTGGGCGCCCAACAACGGTGGTATGACCAACCAACCGTGTAGGCGGAAACACCAGTCGGCGGCGGCGGAGGCAAGCCGGCGGTGAAAACGTAGACGCCCAACAACGGTGGTGTGACCAACCAACCGTGTAGGCGGAAACACCAGTCGGCGGCGGCGGAGGCAAGCCGGCGGTGAAAACGTAGACGCCCAACAACGGTGGTGTGACCAACCAACCGTGTAGGCGGAAACACCAGTCGGCGGCGGCGGAGGCAAGCCGGCGGTGAAAACGTAGACGCCCAACAACGGTGGTGTGACCAACCAACCGTGTAGGCGGAAACACCAGTCGGCGGCGGCGGAGGCAAGCCGGCGGTGAAAACGTAGACGCCCAACAACGGTGGTGTGACCAACCAACCGTGTAGGCGGAAACACCAGTCGGCGGCGGCGGAGGCAAGCCGGCGGTGAAAACGTAGACGCCCAACAACGGTGGTGTGACCAACCAACCGTGTAGGCGGAAACACCAGTCGGCGGCGGCGGAGGCAAGCCGGCGGTGAAAACGTAGACGCCCAACAACGGTGGTGTGACCAACCAACCGTGTAGGCGGAAACACCAGTCGGCGGCGGCGGAGGCAAGCCGGCGGTGAAAACGTAGACGCCCAACAACGGTGGTGTGACCAACCAACCGTATAGGCGAGGACACCAGTCGGTGGCGATGAAGGCAGGCTGGCGGTGAAGATGTTGACGCCCAACAACGGCGGCATAATAGGCTAGCCGTGTAGGCGGAGACACCAGCCAGCGGCGGCAAAGGCAAGCCGGTCGGTGAAGACATAGACGTACAACAACGGTGGTTTAACCAACCAACCGTGTAGGTGAAGATACCAGTCGGCGGCGGCGAAGGCAGGCCGGTAGTGAAGACGTGGATGCCTAACAACGGTGGTTTAACCAACCAACCGTGTAGGTGAAGATACCAGTCGGCGGCGGCGAAGGCAGGCCGGTAGTGAAGACGTGGATGCCTAACAACGGTGGTTTAACCAACCAACCGTGTAGGTGAAGATACCAGTCGGCGGCGGCGAAGGCAGGCCGGTAGTGAAGACGTGGATGCCTAACAACGGTGGTTTAACCAACCAACCGTGTAGGTGAAGATACCAGTCGGCGGCGGCGAAGGCAGGCCGGTAGTGAAGACGTGGATGCCTAACAACGGTGGTTTAACCAACCAACCGTGTAGGTGAAGATACCAGTCGGCGGCGGCGAAGGCAGGCCGGTAGTGAAGACGTAGACGTACAACAACGGTGGTTTAACCAACCAACCGTATAGGTGAAGATACCAGTCGGCGGCGGCGAAGGCAGGCCGGTAGTGAAGACGTGGATGCCTAACAACGGTGGTTTAACCAACCAACCGTGTAGGCGGAAAACAATTGGTGCACCGTGGATGCCTAACAATTGGTGCAGCCACTGTCCACAACCCAACTTGAGCCACCGGAGGAGTATGCCTACAAAAGAAATCAAGCTTGGGATTTAGAAACCCAAACTTGTCTAAGTTTGGGTCCCTTGATGTTAGTTACCAAAGCCTTTGGCACCCACACACAAGTGCGGTACTCATCATTGTAATTCCCATTAAAATAAGCAACCACTTTGCCCTCTGATTTTTTGGAAATTACATATGAATCATAGTAAAGACCCTCTGGCCGGAACTTCCTGGTATTATACCCGGAACTTCCGGTCAGCCCCTTCGGCCTATCAGAAGCCCGAAACTTCTTGACAAAATGTCCGGAACTTCCTGTCTTACAGGGCAGGAACTTCTTGTCATTTTGCCCGAAACTTCCGGGTGGCTGACAAGTGAAGGGACAAGTCTCCTCACTTGCTTGTGGAGCTTTACCTTCTCTCACAAACATCAAGCATTCTTTCCCATTTACCATCACACGCTTAGACATAGGACTTCCACCGGAAAACCCGAGCCCGTGTCCATCCTTGTTAGGATGAGCGGTGATGGTCTTGTAAAGGGCATCTTTTGAATGGTATGTCTTCATGCATCCATATTTCACCAATGTGCCCAACCTTTCATTCTCTTTCTTAAGAGCTTGCATAGCATCAACATTAGTAGCATAAGAGTTCAAATCAATATTGCAACACCTAGCACAACAATTGCTAGTAGAAGAGTTGGAAGGATTAGAAACCACATTTGGTTGAGAGGCACTATTCAAAAGAGTGTCAAATTCAACTTCAAGATCTTTATGACTTTTGTCTAAATTAGCAAATTTCTCTTGAAGAGTTTCATTGACATCTCTAAGGCTAGCTAAAGAACCATTAGCCAAATTAAGCTCATTAGCAAGTTGTTCATTTTTAGCACATTCTTTAGCTAAGCTCTCCTCTAAGGCAAGGCTTCTTTTCTTCTCAAGAATAAGCAATTCTTCTTGCCTTTCGAGTGATTGTTCTTTACTATCCAAAGCTCTCATTAATTTAGCCAAGTGTTGCATAGCGGGTTTGCTAAAACTCTTAAGCACATCATCTAATTCATTATCACTTTCCTCATCACTAGAATCAATATCAAGAGAAGTGTGAGAGGGCTTTTGAGTCATCACCTTGCGGCCTTGGGCCATGAAGCAAGAGTAGTGGTTGGAGTCGTCGTCGTCATCGCTCAAGTTGTTGAAGAGACGCTCCTTGCTTGAAGAGGATGACTTGAATGCGACGGTAGCAACACCACCCTCTCCTTCAACCTTGTCTTTTTGCTTGGACTTGGGCTTGGCCTCGGAAACTTCTTCATCTTCGGAGTACCACACCTCCGCCATGTGTGCCTCCGCCACATGAGCACGCCCCGGCTTCTTCTTGCCTCCCTTAGCCTTAGCTTCATTTGTCTTGGGGCAATCGGCAATGAAGTGGCCATATTCGCCACAATTGAAGCAAGCTCTCTTTGATTGCCTCTTTCCTTTGTCATCATCCTTCCTTCCTTTGCCATAGCCACTCTTACGAAGAAAGTGCTTGAATCTCCTGACAATAAGAGCCATCTCTTCATTTTCACTCTCTTCACAACTTGACTCTTCTTCTTGTTTTGCCTTCAAAGCAACTTCATGATTTTTTATCATGGCGGCATTCTTCACCATTTGCCTCACTTCACGAGCTTCCTCTTCTTGCATCTCATGAGACATAATTCTTCCAAGAATGTCACTTGGGGTGAGCCTCTTGAAGTCTTTTCTTTCCCGTATCATTGATACAAGAGTGGGATTTATTGGACCAAAAGCACGGAGAAGTCTCTTGACCACAAAGTGATTTGTCATGTCCTCACTCCCAAGTCCTTTAATCTTGTTGACAAGAATCATCATCCTATCATACATCTCTTGTGGTGTCTCCTTGTCATCCATCACAAATCTTCCTAGCCTTCCTTCCAATAATTCAATCTTGGCCTCACGAACGGCGGGTGATCCCTCATGAGCCAATTGCAAAGTATCCCATATCTCCTTGGCCTCCTCAAGTCCATCAACCTTGTTGAACTCTTCCGGACTTAAGGCGGAGAGAATTGCATTGGAGGCTTGAGCATTGCGGTGGATGAGTTGCTCTTGCTCCGAAGTGAGCTCCATGTCATCATGGGGTACATCAATACCTGTATAAACAACTTTCCAAATACTTGGATGCAAAGAGATTAGATGCAACTTCATCTTGTGCTTCCAAGCGGCGTAATGTGTCCCATCAAATTGAGGAGCACGCCCGGAAGGCACGGAGACGAAGTTGTGAGAGGGAATGGTAAGTTTGCTGTAATCAAAAGGTATAGTAGCTCCCTTGGGTAATGGAGTTCCCTTGCTGCTCGCTCCATCTTCATTCCCAATATCCCCGTCCTTTCCCCCTAAGTCTGAAATCGTGGATCACTCAAAGCGGTGAAGCTTGAATCAAGAGCACCTTGCTCTGATACCAATTGAACGTGCTGATGAAGCCTAGAGGGGGGGTGAATAAGCTGTCCCTGAAAACTTAAAAACAAAACGCAGCGGTAAAATTCAAACAGACCCGAAACTTCCTGGTAAGGAACTCCGGAACTTCCGGCCTGCCAGGCCCGGAACTTCCGGTGTTCTTAGGACAGGAACTTTCGGGTTACAGAACAAGGATGAAATTCAAATTTCGAATCAGGAGACTAAGCCAATCTTTACAAGATGTTGCACAGGTATTCTAAGCAGGGGATAGATCACAGAAACATCCACAGAAACATCACAACAAGAGACAAGAGCGATTTTTTCCCGAAGTTCGGATCTTACGATCCTACTCTCCGTTGAGGAGCTCCAAAGAGCTGGGTCTTGATTAACCCCTTGCCTCACTTGTGCAAAAACCCAGAGGAAATCCACAGCCTTCAACCCCAAACACTCCTAGGCAAATTTCAAGAATTGAGTGACCACCAAGATCCAACTCAACCTACTTCTAGAAATCCGCCACAAGTGTAGGTTGCTCTACTTGGAAAATCTCTAGAATCTCAGCACAAGAACTTCATAAACTTACCTCGTTCCCTTTCGGAGGAGAGAAAATCATTCACAAACTTACCCGGGACATCCACAATATGCAACGGATTCTCGCGGACGACACCTAACTGTGTAAGAGATCATCTCCAAGTGTAATAAGCACCGAGATGACAGCCCACGAGATAATCCAAGTGCTCACCCAAGATCCTAGTATTCACACCTCTCCAAATCTTCTTCTCTCTCTCTCAATCTCTCTTTCACACAAGAATTAGGCTCTAGATTGAGTGGAGAAGGCTAGAAACACTTGGGAGAGGCTAGCAATAGCTCTAGGTTTGAAAAGTGAAAATGGAATGGCCAAGAAACGAGCTGGAAACGAGCTGTATATGTATAACGGCTAGGTGACGTCATCTAGCTGTTACTCAATTTTGAACTGGAAACTAGACAGGAACTTCCGGACCTAGAAGAAAGGAACTTCCGGATAACACTTAGGAAAATTTCTTTCATCAGACCAGAACTTCCGGACCTGGAAGACAGGAAGTTCCGGACTTGCATTCAGATGGAGTATTTGCAAAAATAACTCCTAGGGAAACTTTGACACTTGGTTCACACTAAGAGCACTTGACATATCTCAGAGCATCACCTGGAACCCCTCTTAACAGTACGGTTTTATGTAAAAACTCAATTGCAATAAATAAACTATCCTATGCATTTCTCGAGTTCCGGTCCGCTTGATTTTATACTTTTAGGGGGTCTCCAAGCATCCATCTTCCACACCTTGGACTAATGCATCTGAAAGTAGCTCAATAAACTCATTAGTCCCTTAACCACATTTGTCATTAATCACCAAAACCCACTAGGGAGATTAATGCACTTTCAGGAGAGAGGAGCGACATGAGGGAGGGAGGTGGGGACGGATGGGAGGTGGGAGGGGGGCGTGTAGAATAGTTATTCTAAGGGGTGTATAATAGAGCTACTCTATATATATATATATGTATATATATATATGTGTGTGTGTGTGTAACAAAGAGCCGTTATTGTGATGCATAGAGATAACGAATGGGTGAGGCGTTCCACCAGCCCGAACAATATATTCATGTTATAGCATAGTAGTTCTCTTTTATTCCATACGACTACAAATCAGATTTGAGTGTCCGGTTTACCATAGTTTATTTTATTTTACCTCTATTCTTTAATTTCAGTGTTATAAATATTAGCGAAAATTCCTTCTATACCCCTGAAAGTTTAGCCAATCCCTTCTACGCCTCCGAGTTTTGTCCACTTTCTTGTACACCCCTGAATTTTGGTTTTCATCTCTTTCGTACTCATTCCGTTAGTTGACCGTTAGTTGAATGTTTAATTCTAATGAAACGGATCTTTTTGCCCTTAGACATAAAGGAAATCTGGAAATTGTAGACTAGCTATATTGTTGGGTGTATAGTTTTGTTATATAAGACTATTATATATATTCATGACTTTATTGTACAAGGTATTATTCGTGGCAAAGTTTATTTTTACATAATGACATAAAACTAATATTTATTTACTTATTAAAAGGGCATAAATAGCGTCTTTTCATGGTAGTTCAACATATTTTCTCCTGTTGTACATATTATATAGGAATGCTTTCCAAAACTATATATATCATTTAAAGAAATGCTACACATCTATTATATACTAAAAGTCCATTAAACTTCCTATAAACGCTCATAAGCAGCCACGTGTACCCTACAAACGCTCTCAAGCTGCCACATGGCACTATGATAAATTATAAAAATACTTAAAAATTCTAAGAAAAAAGCAAAACATCTGACCATTGATTTTCATTTAATCCGGTGGACCCGATATTTTTAACCATTAGATCAATCTATGAAAAAAAAACAATCATCCAATCCATATCAGGATTGTATGTGGAGTCGTAGTACGTACGTACTTGGACAGCCCGTATGCCTCCTCTTTTCCTCCTCCTCTTTCCCTCTCTTATTTCTTATTCCTATTTTCATGCAATATTAGTTAGAAAGCACAATTGACGATTTAAAAAAATATAACATCTAAACTGTTTATATTTAATCTTTCAAATAGAATGTCACATTTTGGTTATAATTTCTGACTTTTACATACCATTTCAATAATTCTAAAATATTATAAAAAAATAACGATATAGATTTTATCATCAAACATAATTTCACAATAATTAAATTAGAATAAACCTAAATGTTCCAAAAGAGATTACTCCCCTCGGTAAGTCAAAATAATATAATTATACGTGTCTTATATTATATACTACAAACGCTCCTAAATCGCCATGTGACTCTCTAATAAATTAGAAAAAATCCTACAATTTCTTAAAAAAAGAAAATTATCTTTAGCATTGATTTTTATTTAAAACGTTAAATCAATTAATTTTAACCATTAGATCTATATAAAATAATATAATGGTGTGGTGAAATTTAGGGTTAGGGTTTTGGCTGCAGATATCTATATAGGTTGGGATAAATATGGACCGTCCATCTGATCGGACGACTTCGGCTTCTCTCGCATTGGGCCGCCGCACTATTGGGCCTCCAAATGGGCCTGCAAGTTTGGGCTGGGATAAAATTAGTGTTTTCTCTCTCAGTAATTTTGAGCATCTTTGTATTTTCAGAAATAGCATTAGTACCATTTTAATTGTTTATTACTGCTTATTAATTTAATTCCAACTAAACTGAATTAACTAAAAATTTGGCTAGAGTTTTCTCAAGATATGGATTTATTTTTCGACTAAAAATGTAATTATTTATTTGTCATGATATAGAATTTAAATTTAGACTAGAATTAAATAATATTAATATGAGAATTTCTAGACTATAAGAGATAACGTGGATGCTCCTTTTTTTATTACTTTACTAAGTTAATAACATTAATTTTTGGGACAATTTGAACCATGCCACACAAATTTTGCAAAATTTGTGATATGCCACCCTGACCCACATGTCATTGACTCATGTGGGTCCTACATGTCATTGAGATACGGGTGACATATCTCAAATTTTACAAATATAGGGTGGCATGGTTCCAACAAACCCTTAATTTTTCCCGTTGCAACGCACTATTGAATAATAATTTAGTATGAGCTACTATATTTCTCTCTATCATTTGAGACTTTTTCTAGCGAGCAAAAGTACCAAAACAGTGTGAAAATAACTTCGCTTAAAAACAAATATTTTTTTGTTCAATACACCATAGCGAAGCACGCGAAGTTTGCTAGTAAAATGCCCGTGCGTTGCACGGGTAATGTTTGGGTGGATAAACTTGATCTCAACGATTTTTCCAAAACACTTAGTGTGACAATAAGCATATGTGGCTTGTATAATAATCACAATAGTTATTTTTATTTTGGACAATTATTCCACTCTTGACGTGTATGATATGATGCCCCTGACATGTTAGTGTTATGATTGTAGCATGGGAGGAAACAAAATGGTGAATTTCTGGATCATTTTCACGCAAGAGGAAATGGACGATAATTTGTATGATTAACCAACAAAATGTATTTAAAGACAAAATTTGTTACAGGACATAAAAAAATGTGGTTTTTGTTGTCCGCGCCTCGGGTGGATTCCACCCGTCCAGTTTTGGCCATGGTGCCACCTTGCCGGTCTACCTCGCTACTTTTCCCTAACGTGTCGCTCACCGCTGTGAGGTTCCTCAACTGGGCTAGGTGGCTCCCTGTCATATGCGACAAGGCATGCACTATGCAGCTGACCTGGATGTCGCGCCGTACCATTGAGGCGACCGCTTTGATTGACGCCAAGAACTTTGCAGTCCATCTTGTGCACGTCTCAGTAATAATTATCC
Organism: Oryza longistaminata; assembly: GCA_009805545.1. Taxonomy (NCBI): domain Eukaryota; kingdom Viridiplantae; phylum Streptophyta; class Magnoliopsida; order Poales; family Poaceae; genus Oryza; species Oryza longistaminata. Next base: position 139,579 of record WNHE01000981.1, read on the forward strand.
TATCCTATACGTGAAGTGAGTCACAGGCCCACGATAGCTCCACCGCTAGTGTCTCTCAACTCTTGTGTGGCAAGTGTGTGATATCGCTTCCAAAATCGTATGTGTACTTGTGTTGGAACATGTCATGTGATCCATAAATGATAGATAGAGCACATATTCTAATATATCGTGTCTCGCGGAATTTTTTTTTTACCATCGATAATTTGTATCTAAAAACTTAAAAAAATATTAACGTGTAAGTATTATACAACTTAACGATGAAAACTACAAATATAATAATTTTTAAAATATATAAAAGAAATAAAATATGCTTACTGCTTTTTGAACAGAGGAAGAAGTAGATAAAACAGGCAAAAAAAAAAAAAAAGACGCAAGCAGGCAGGTAAAGAAGAGACAGGAAAGACAGGGTGGGAAAAAGAAAAAAATAAAACCAGACCGGATAAGCACTATCGCTCTCTCGTTTCTCCTTTCTCGAACTCTCTCCCTGAAGCTGTCCACCACTTTCCCCATCTTGCCGCCGCTCGGTGCCTCTCGCTTCGGCGAGGCGTTGGATCAGGATGACGTTGGGAGCTCCTGTGTTGGTGCGCTCACGAGAGGAGTGTTGGATGGAGAGATCTGGGAAGAGCAGGGGAAGAGGAGGAGGAAGGAGTGGATCTGGCTCCGTGTTGTGTGCCTCTCGCTGCCGTCGACGGGGTGGTCGTTGCTGCTGCTGTTGATCCATTCTCTTTCCCTTTGCTGGTACTGGATCGAGCTGCCTCGACGGTGTAGTTCGGTGAAGAGTTGATTGGGGCGGCCTCGCCCTTGAGGCGGAGTCTCCGGTCGGAGACGGGGATGTCGAGCGAGTCGTGGATGGAGTCGCGGATGTAGTGGTCGGTGCCGCCGTGAAGCGGGGTAGCAGAAGCATCTTCCTCTCGGATCCGGTGGATTTTTCTTGTCTCTCCATGGATTTGTTGTCTTCCTCCTCACTACTGCTGCCGGATTCGGTGGGTTTTTTTTCCCGTAATCTCCTCCATGATCACTATTTAGTCTAATTGGGCTTTGTTTTGTTGGATGTCTCAGGATCTGGTGCAGTGGATGAATCTGGAGTTTGGAGTTGTAACAGCAGAGTTGTCTCGATTCGCTAGTGCTCGCCTCTCCTTCCCATCTTCCTCAGCGGCGGTCGGCGATCTCGCTACCTCCTCCACCGCGAGCTGCGGCGGCGACGGAGGAGCCTCCCCCATCATGAGTGACGGCGGCGGCGCCATCCGCTACTTCCAATGGCTGGATCCAACGGCAGCGGTGTCCTGTGGGTCGGCGGAGCGGCCTTGGCGACGACTCGTCTTGAGCCGCTGGCGCTCGCCCTCTCCTCCCCATCTTCCTCCGCCACCACCGCCCATCCTACGACGAGCTTGCCACCGCCGTCAAGACGATAAATCAAGGTTGCTTTGTATTTGCCTCGATTCCGTTGGTTTCAAAATTTCAATCTCGTGGATCCTCCTAGCTGATTTTATGAGTTGATTCACAGTCCGTTGGTTTAATTTTTAGCTGATTTTGTATCAAACTCTGGTTTTTTTGGCCGTCGTATGGGATTGGCTTGTGTATGGACCTAACCAAATCAGAACCGGATGTAATCTCAATCGGATGAATCACAGAATTTAGCGCGTAATGACGGACGAAGACGCCCTGACGGACACATGTCACGACCGGAAAAATCCAACACATAATTATATTAGTTATAATTAAGATATATATATTATTATATTTATATATATTATTATATATAATATATATATATAGATATACATATAATAATGACAGATTAAATGCTATAAATATACAGTTAACATGTATATAATAATGTTTTAAGATAGATAAATTGTTTATTGGGTTAATGATAATCAGGACTGATAAGAAACACGATTGCATGTTGATATACTCATATTGTCATAACACACGCTCTCTGTCAACTCTTGCATGGCAAGCGCCTGATATAATTTCTAAAATCGAACACGAACTTACGTGGAGACGAATCGTTTTCACGGCTCATGCGTGGACGATAGATGATGCGGATTTTAATATGTCCTGTTTTGCAGATGACGAAAAGAAAATTATGTTTAATTTTCAAATTAAAAAATGGTTCATTATAATATTTCAGAATCACTAAATATCTGTTGAAGAAAGAGGTGTAAAACTTTTGATTTTTCAGCCATCGGATGCACGGCAAGCGCTTGATATAATTTCTAAAATTGAACACGCTCTTGCGTGGAGACGAATAGTTTTCACGGCTCATGAGTGGATGATAGATGGTGCGGACTCTAATACGTCGTGTTTTGCAAATGACAAAAAGAAAAAAAAAATTATGTTCAATTTTCAAATTAAAAACTGGTTCATTATAAGATTTCAGAATCACTGAATATCTGTTGAAGAAAGATGTACAAATAGATGGTGCGGACTCTAATATGTCGTGTTTTGAAGATGACGAAAAGAAAACAAAATTATGTTTAATTTTCAAATTAAAAAACTGGTTCATTATAAGATTTCAGAATCACTAACGTGCTAGTGGCAGAGAGAAAAAAATTGTGCAGCAATCTAGCGAGAGGCAAAGTAATAATAGGATTTGAGATTTGAGAGGCAAAGTAGACTTATTCCGAGTAGGATTTAAGATCTCGCTAAAGTAATAATAGGATTTGAGATTTGGGTGGCAAAGTAGACTTATTCCGAGTAGGATTTAAGATGTGGGAGGCAAAGTAGACTTATTCCGAACAATGTAGCTTGGGAGAGCCAAGTAATAAGGGTCCCTTTGAATCGTAGGGTAGAAAAAATGGAGGAATAGGAAAAACACAGGATTTTGATAGGAATTGAAGTGTAAAACAGAGGATTGCAAAACACAGGAAAAACACATGAATGGTCGTTTGATTGGAGCGCAGGAAAAACGCAGGAATCGGATGAGAGAGATAGACTCAAAGGAAATTTTCCAAGAGGTTGGAGCTCTTGCTAAATTTCCTCCAAAATCCACATGCAATGTGCCATTCCATAGGAATTTCATAGGATTTGGAAAGCTTCAATCCTTTGAATCAAAGGACCAAATAGGAAAATTTCCTATAGGATTTGAATTCTATGAAATTTCTACATAAATCCTTTGATTCAAAGGGGCCCTAACAGGTGTAAAAGGAAAGGGTGATGGAAATTGAACCATGGTGGGCAGGTCGAAGATTTTCTCCACTAACCAAGTAGGCAAGCCGCTGCTTGTGATTGGTGGTTACATGAGCGGATACATATTGTATATTAACTGAGGTTTTGGATTAGATTGGAAAAGGTCCGACCTAACTATTAAGCGGATTAAAAACGGATTTCGGCAACTTGATCGGGATGACGGACGAAAAAACCTCCGAAAATCTTATGTATTTTTTAATTAGGTATATATATATATATACTAGAAAAAAATGCCCGTGCGTTGTAACGGGTAAAAATATTTTTGGATTGTTATACATTATACTCCTTGCTTGGTTTGTTTAGTTGAATATTCCTTGGTTTAGGCTAAAAGTCACATTCATTTCTTTTCAACCTCAGCCTTGTTCGCTAGCTCCATCCGCTCGGCTTGCCTCTTTGGCACGACCACAAGCAGAGTTGATTTTTGTGTGTTGGACTCAGGATGTTACGGATGAAAAAATTTAGGTGAGGATGGACGAAAATTTTCACCGGAATTTAACGCCATACAAATGATTGTGGGCCCTTTGCATGTGCAGTAACCTTTTTAAAAAAATGCGTGAGGGGAAGGTGGGAGTTGAACCCGGGTCGCTGGGATGAATCCTTTCGCTCTTAACCATTTAGGCAGAGTACTACATGTGCTATAAGGTTACATGTAACGTACATATAGTATATAAACCTCAGTTTTGGAGTAGATTGAAAAAGTCCGATCCGACTATTAATTAGATTAAAACAGATTTAGCTACACGTATGGGACGGACGAAAAAAAACGCTCGGAATCCTTACATATTTTTTAATTATTAAGTATAGATATAGATATGCCTAGTTCCTACTACCGGAAGTAGTTACTCCTTACCCTTAACGGATCGGTTTAGCGGAATAACCCCGAATCTACTAAACATCTGCAGACCGAGTTTAGTTAATTAAGTAATTAACTAAATAGTTTATTAGTTCAAATAAATGCTAAATCATCGGCTGCGTGCAATCAACATTCGGTTGGAGTTTCTTCCTACGTGCTCGCCTTGGGAGAATATGCTCTGACCGGCAGAAGATATATAGCTGGCCAATTGAAAAAAAACGGCAGAACATCAGAAAAAAAAATGGCAGAACATCATCGAAAAAACAAATTGTTGGCAGAACAAATACCAAAATTTTCTCTATGTAACGGCAGTTCATATTCTGCCTATTGATTACTAATTGTAGTTTATGTTTACGTACTTAAATAGGTATTTCATATTTTGCTCGGGATAGTTTCTGTTGGTATGGATGTACAGCACAGCCGAGTTAAGGGATGAAACTCTTCTGCACAGAATTTAATCACAATGGCAGAACAGAATTTGTGCAGCAGAAAGCTACAATCCCGCTCCTGAATCAATGGAAAGGATAACAGAATATCTTCTGCTATTTTACAAACCGATTCCATTCACTATTAGACATAGGACTCGGCAGAAACAATTACAGAACATCTTTTGCTCCCCAGCCCATAATTTGTGACTTCTGTTGTGTACATTCTGGTCATTTAAAATTTGTAAGAACGTAACGCGTAACGCATAGAACAAGGAGTACAAAGTGCAGAATACCTTCTGCCTGTTAAATTGAGTCTCATCGTCCATATATAAGACTTGAAAATCAGCAGAAACAGGAACGGAGGCAGTATGTGAGTATGTGACCCAGGAAAGGAACAGAACATCGGTTAGAAAGGGAGCAGAAAAAAAATTTGAACAGAAGCACAACATCTTCTGCTCCTTCAACAAAATCGTCACTAAGCAGAAAATGTTAAAAAAGGCAGAAAATTAAAAAGGAGCAGAAGAACATCAATTGGAAAGGAGCAGAACATTATTTGTAAACGGAACAGAACATAAATTGGAAAGGAGCATAACATTATTTGGAAATGGAACAGAACATCAATTTGAAAGGGAGCAAAATGGTTTCTGCCAATCGTAGTGTCCATGTTCTGCTTCTCTGGCGGATGAAACTAACATGCATTCGAAATTGTTTGTATCCCACAAAAATAGCGGTTGGCATTCTAAACGGGTTGGATGACAAGGCTAATTAACACACCAATGAGGACTCCGAAATACTGCAGAAATTTGCACTGCCACGTAGCAAACCGTACAGTGGATAAGATGGGAGTAGTTACTCCCGGTAGTAGCTTATAATTTATTTATATAGGATGACCATTATGTACACCCGGGAGTACATACACCCCCTCCCCCTTCATATTGGATTATCCAATAGTATTAGTATCTGATAGAGCTATGGTGACCAAGTGCATGCGTTTCAAATTTTAAATGCACATGACTGATGATCTAAATACGTGGAGCTTATCGCTTCAAAATATTTGCAACATATATTTATTTCTTTCTTCAGAAAATAGTAGTATATACATACTATACGTACTTGTTCAATAACAGTAGTAATGTACTGATTTTTTTTTCAAGTGTTCAGTATACTAAAACTATAGGAGTAAGGAGAATGTACTGATTTTTCAAGTGTTCAGTATATTATTAAATCTATAGGAGTAAGGAGTATTCACTGATCGGGTTAAGGAGTATGTACTGATTTTTTTAATCCAGTATATACTGATTTTTTAATCCAGTATATATACGTCCAGTATATACTAGATTTTTCAAGTATCAAGTATGTATTAAATCGATCGATTAAGGATTATGTATTGATTTTTCAAGCATCCAGTATGTATATATATATATATAATATGTGTGTGTGTTTTGAGAGGATATTTTTTTTTTGGCTGTGCAGAAAATTATGTCTGTAGCTCAAATATTTAAGTGCTTCCAATATTGTTAACTAAATAATGGGTGTGACCGTGTGGTTTGATAATGTTGTTGGAGATCTTCTCCCCTGTGAGGCCAAGGGCACTTTTGCCATTTACAAGAAAAAATAGCCATGCATGCAGTTTGCCCCTAACAGTGCTAGCTAACGGTAGACTAACGGGAGTGGCATAAGAGGATACCAAAAATTCAAATCGGTGGCATCTACAGCAATGGTAAACTCTGAGTGCATAAAAGGTAACTCGTAAACTTTGAGTGAAGAGAATTTTCTCGAAAAGAGAACAGCCTGGGTATAACTAACAAGGGGAATTAAGTTGCTAATAAAATGGAAGTCGTTGTCCATAAATTAATTTGCATGCAGCCAAAGAATCTCATCGGTTACATATTCCCTAATAAGCTAAAACGGCTTATTACGAAGTAAAAATTAATTTATTGGTAAAACTTTAATATATTTGTTCATAACAACTTAAAAGACAAACGCTAAAAAGGAATTACGTTGAAAATATTTTAAAATCAACTTTAAATTAAGTTGGAAAATTTAAATTTTAGCGTTTGTTTTGATTTATTAGGTCAACCGGTGAGGCTCTAAAAGAGTAAGGCACTGTTTAGTTTCCAAACAAAAACTTTTCACCATGTCACATCGAACGTTTGAACATCTGCATGAAGTATTAAATATAGGCTAAACAATAACTAATTGCACAGATTATGACTAATTTGCGAGACAAACCTTTTAAGCCTAATTGCTCCATGATTTGACAATGTAGTGCTATAGTACACATTTGCTAAGAACGGATTAATTAGGCTTAATAAATTCATCTCGCGGTTTGCTGACGGATTCTGTAATTAGTTTTTTATCAGTGCTTGAATACCCCATACAACACCCTATATAATACCCCTCCATCTAAACACGCCCTAAACAGGGCCTAACTGTCCATGAAAGGTATTCCTGGTTGTTTGTTGACGACACCTAGCTACAGCACACTAGTGAAGTCTGAAGATAAAGATGATGCAATGATGACGTGATGGATAGATCGAACCCAGGCGAATGAAAACCACCCTCCCCCAAGGTCATGCGGCTTTCCATTTTTGAGTGATGAGACTATCTGTACGTACCTGCGTGTCAGCGGTTTGTTTGTGTAATTGATGGATGAGATTGACCTGCAGGCAGGCAAGCAGGAAGACGTACGTGGTGGCTTGCGTACGTGCGAGGAAGCATCCATTCCATCCCCCATTCTCCCCATTCCATGGATCGGATCGGTCAAGCTGACGCTATGCTCGCCTCACGTACGTATCACCAAGCTACTCTGACCAAATTAACAAACAATTTTGACGACGAGACTGCATGCTGCCATCAGCAGATATGCCACTACTAGTATATGCCACTGTCATGCCGGTTACTTATAAATAGCGCCCGGGGCTAGCTTCCCCACATATCCGCACTCCAAGCTAGCTAGCATTACATATATACTCCTTCCTCTAGCTAGGTTAATTAATTAGTTAGAGGCGAGGCGAGGCGAGGCGCGGCGCGGCGATGGAGAAGCAGCAGGCGGCGGCGGCGGCGACGGCGAGGCCGCACTGGAGACGGCGGGAGCCCTCAGACGGCGAAGTGTACGTGGTCCACCCCACCCACTTCCGCACCGTCGTCCAGCAGCTCACCGGCGCACCTTCTCCTGTCGCCAACAATAATGCTAATGCTAATGTGGCAGCGCAGCAGATCAATCGTCCGTTATCTCATCAACACATGAGCAGCAACAACAATAATAATGGCAGCGTCACGACACTGGGGCAGATGCATCAGGAGTGCATGGCCTGGGCCGCCCAAGACGACCAACACTAATTTCCCTATCTATCTATCTATCGGACGTATATGGTAGCTTCCTGGAGTAAACGCCATACATATTTATTCCTATATTGTAGCATATGTCTCCTATATATCTACGCATATATATATATATATATGTATCGCTCTTAATTAATATATGTATCTTCTCCAACTGCTTTCATAATTCTAAATTTTCCTTTCAACATTAATTAGTTAATTGTGCATTCACCCGAAGATATTTTTTTCCCTCGAGACACCGTACTGTCTAATTAATTATTCCCAACCTTCCTCTGCAATATCTGTACCTAATTATGTATCTACTAAGAAAAATGCTCGTGATCGGGCGCCACACCAACGGTAGAAAAATCGGACGCCCACCGCATCGCGCGCCTCCGCCAGTCGATGGCCGAGAGCGAGCGCGGCGGCCACACAGGGCCCCCACTTTGGAGTAGGCCTGGTATCAGTGGCCTGTTTTCAAGTGAGCAAGGAGGCGAGGAGCCGCTAGGCCGAAGGCCCAAAGCATCGGCGTGTCGCTTCGATCGTGTTGTCATGTGACACGTGCGTGTGTCGAGGGATCGAGGCCGAGTCGTCGCAACTCACGTATAATTCCCAACAGCGAACGCGAGCCGTGAGCCCGTGAGGTTGCAACTGGCGAGGCGAGCGGCGCCGAGCAGCGGCTAGGCGAACGTCCGAGCCCTAGCGGTTACGCAGCTGTGGCCTGGGGGCTAGCCGAGTGGCCATGGCTGCCTCCTCGTCATGATTAAGTCATCGTCCAATAGTCCTCATCTCATCCTCGACTCACTTCAATCCTCAATCCTCATTGCCTCGCCGCTGACCGGTAATTTGAATCAGATTGCTAAATTAGCATTTAGCAATTAGTATGATTATATTATCTGAATTAAACAATATTTTGAATGATTGATTGGATTATTATTGAATCAAAAGTAATATGATTGTCTTTTCTTTTGTTTATATTTAATATTTCAAAATCTTGTACGACATAACTATACACTATTCCTTATTTAGATTAGACATATTGATTTTCTAAATTCTAGGGGCCCAATTTGTATTTCGCTCCGGGGCCCCGAAATTCTGGAGACGGCCCTGGCGCCTCTGCACCGTCCCCACCACACGGCCCACCACATTGCAACATATCACCCACATATTACGAAAATGCTCTATTAAGGAAATCCGTTTTATTTTTTTTCCACCAACAATGTTTCAGCAAATATATTCGTGTTGTTTCACTATGTATAGATCAAAATGTTGTAGTGAATTGAAACATCCTTTCGCTATTTGCTGAAATATTGTTTTTATATATGGTAAAACAGCTTAAAAAACCGTTGTTTCATACGTTGTAGCAAAATCTTTCATGGGGTGATTTGGTTGTGTTTCAGCTTTTTAAACGATTGAAACATTTTCGATCTACTTAGTGAAACAATTCCGATCTACTTGGTGCGCCTCGATCTAATAATGCATCGGTCTAAGATTATAACTTGATTTGTATCCCACCTTTTACGAACACGACAGAACGCATCGAAATACCGGTTCTCATCAATACTTATAAAATGATATTCGGAGCCCCTCATCCAGAATTTCAAAGGCCGATAAAAATATACAATGCATGCTTCATATTTACCAGGCTAAAGAGTTTAAGAGCCACTCGTCTATTGCCCGTGAAAATCGTTTCAATTTACCCGTGCGGCTTCAATAAGCGTGGCTGCTCATAATAACATGATGCAGAGAAGCGGTTGCTTTGAGGCGCCCGCTAGAAAAATATGTATACTTAGATGGCAGTTCGTCTTAGACAGCCGCTCGTATAGACTACAATTTATTGGCAATGCACTCTTAAATGTCTACTTTCGATTCGTATTCCTCCCATTATTACCTTAAATCTTCAACTAAGTCCACAACTATTAGTTTTCATGCGGACTTCAGTCACTTTCTCCTCGGAAGATGAACTGTCAGACGCTAGGCATGCCCTCCACTATAGGGTCGCGCCTCCAAAGCTCCCATGACGCGTCTTTTTTTTCCTATAAATAGAGGACAATATGGGGATTTTCTAGCCCCGATCTCCCTCTTTCTCCACTCTCTCCAGCAATGGCATACTCCACCAAAGAGGAGGAGAACATCATCACGAGCAGCTCCTTCAGCGACACCTCCTCGTCATCGCTGCCACCATTGCCAGGTGAAATGACTGACGATGAAGTGGACAACCAGTTTGAACAGTGGTACAACAGCTCCCCATAGAAGACGAAGGACATCATCGCTAATGACGAGAGCAGCAACAACACGGAAGACGAGAAGGATGGTGCGGAGGAAGAGGCACCCAAGGAGCGTGCAAAGATCGAAGTCGAGGAGGAGGCCTTGATCGCCATGGATGTAGCAGTGGCCTGCATGGGCTAGGTGCCACAGGCAGGCACTACACCACGACATTAAAAAGAAGACAGTCGTATTTCGGTAGAAAAAAGTTTAGATGTCACTTTGTCCATCGTAAAATATCCTATCACACAATCTGTTGGTAAACATATTTTTCTTAACACACTGTGTCGGCGACGCACCGTAGGGGGGCCAGCATGGCTATGGCACTGTAGGCAGGCCGTCATACAGCCATGGTGTAGGCACTGGGCACTTGGCACCGTTGAAAGATGTGGAGGCCAGCTAGCTGGCGGGCGTGGAGGAGGCTCCGTCGGAAGGGGATGCAAAGGAGAAGGAGTAGGACAGGCCCCTATTGGTATTTGTTACGATCATAGATGAATCCACAAGCGCATAGATACCATAGCACTTCACCTCAGAGTATTCCAAGGGTATCGAATCACAAGGAATATGTGTAAAATCTAAGAAGTACAGGTGCATGCATGGACAACAACTAATTGATAGGTGGAGGATAGAGAGAATTTCTATGGGTTAAGATTCTTGAATAAAGTTAAGGTAAAACTCTATCACTTGCTTCGGGCACCGTTTTTCCCGTGGTCTGCTAAGCGAATCCGGCCTACAACTCTATGACATACCCGAACGTGGAGAATTACAAAGGACAAACAAGGTTGTGACCACCTGCCACCTACCTCTACAACTCAGAGAGCACGCAACAAACAAAGACAACTTATAACCTAGACGCCATGTCTACTCTATCGATTACTACTCTAGCCTCAGCCAAGAAGTTTCTTCTTTATTCAGAGTCTTAGTACTAGAGCACTTAATATAAAGATTAAGCGATGAACCCGTAATGATGAGATTATATCTAACTTAAACAAAAAAAAGGTAAATACCAGAGTCACGAATACTCATTTTTATCGCGAGTGCGCTTTTATCCATAATTACTTGCATACAAATATTTCATCATACTCGTGAAAATGGTAAGTAATATACCCTATCATTATGTTCGATATTTCATTTTTATTTTCTTTTATGCGGGAATTGACAGTCAAATTCAAAACTTAAGGACCGTTAACAACCCCTAACTGATAAACCCTGAGTTCCACTCAAGGCACTCAAGGCTGTTGTTTGGCCCAATCTTTCAGTGATTTGATGATAACTACGATTTAGGAGAAACATTGATGACTCGACTACAACCGTACTAGACATTGTTGTGTTGCGCCTTAGCGATCGATACACCCCTCCGTGGGTTGTTGATATTACCGGTGCAGATCAACCTTATTCCTGCAAACAAATCGAAGAAACAAGCAAGAACAAGATAAAAGCAATCTGAACTGCAGATAGGAATGGAGTACAAATGATAAGTTGGGGTTTCGTAATGAGCAAACCGGCGATCTAACCGATCACGGGATTACACGGCAAAGTAGCGAAACTAAACTTTAATATAAACAAAATCCGAGAAACCCTGAAGGGGTACCTATCTATTTAAGGAGGTGGGAGGATGACCTAGGGGTCGTGCTCCACCGGGTTGGGGCGCACCCCACATGGGCCCCACATGGGCCGGGGTCCCAAACAAAGTTACAAGCCTAAAGGCCCATGACAGGTGACGCAACACCTTGTTTCTTCATCTGGAGATGACTAGTATGGAATTTGGTGATGAGGCTGGATCCGTTGGAAAGTGGACTCTAAGAGCTTTCCATCAAGTACTCACGGGTCAAAAACGGAGTTCGTATGCAGATTCGGTGGCTGTTTGAAGTCAGCAGTGTAGCAGGTGGCCGAATCGGATTCCGGCACTTATAGGACTTGATCTTGATATCATCTTGTTCATCCATGATGTGAGCAACGCTTGTATCAGTAGTAGCCGTTGTCACATCATCATCCCCTTCTTCACGGAAAACCGTCCTCGGTTTGTCCATATGGCGGCTGTTTGAAGTCAGCAGTGTAGCAAGTGGCTGAATCAGATTCCGGCACTTATAGGACTTGATCTTGATATCATCTTGTTCATCAATGATGTGAGCAACGCTTGTATCCGTAGTAGCCGTTGTCATATCATCATCCCCTTCTTCACGGAAAACCGTCCTCGGTTTGTCCATATGGCTCTCATCGCGTCGTCTATTTAAAACAACATGTTTCATGCAATCAAAACGAGAGAAACTCGAAGTAATATGATTAGAAATAACATGTCTCTCTAGCTTACAAGTTTTATCCACATCTACAGGAGGTTCTATATCCGAACATGTAAACTCTATGCACCAAGTATTTTCGTCTATCACTATATTCGCCAATATGAAAAATAATATTGGTTGGACATGGCAAATCAGACTTAGCAAATAATTTCTCCTTCAAATTATCGAGCTCAAAAAAAATCATCAAACTGAACATAGCCCAAAGTATTTAAAGAAGATAGCAATTCACATTCCTCTATTTCATTAGCAATGTGAATAACATGCTTAAAATCCGCACAGTAAGAATTAACAGTAGGAATAGCATGTTCATTCACTAGTTGTGGCATGGATATAAGTGAAGCATTATCACACAACTCTTCTTTATCACAAGGAACAACAAACAAACAAACTTGTGACAAAGGAATCTCAGCAGTTGGTTCCACTAATGGTTGCTCTACTATAGCATAAAAAGTGGACAAATTCAATTCATTAACAACACACTCACCTTGATTAGTTTCAGCGCCATTTAGTTTACCTTTGATGATATTTTCAGATGATGGAGGTGCCTCGATTTGGAGTGTGAACAATGGGATTGGCGGCTCATTCATGTTTCTCTCATCTTTTCCGTGATTATGCACTTCCTGCAAATGGTTAGTAATATGAGGCAAAAACATAGCGTGTTTCATTTTCATGTCCTACTATATTTTACTTTCAGCATTGCAAGCAAGTTGTAACAAATGAGAAAGAGATCTATATCTTTGGCAAGCAAGCATGTCCAGAATTTCTTTGTTAAGCCCACGTAAAAACCTCAATTCTGTCACCTAAACCACAACGTAATGAACAAGCATGCATATCATGATAGTATGAAGTAACGATTCTGTTATCTTGTTTTAAACATTGCAGTTTGTTGAGCAGAATGTCAGCATAATACATGGGAACATAAACATCTCTCATATATCGTTTCAGCTCTTTCCAAGATTGTGGAATTTTGTTATGCCTACAAAGATATTTCCAATCATTAGAAGCACTAGAGGCACACATAATCTTTTGTTTCTCAGAAAAACCATGCTTTTTAAATTCTCTGTCAACCGCTAGCTCCCAATTATTATAAGCATGAGGATCGTAATTATCTTCGAAATAAACACTAGAGGCACACATAATCTTTTGTTTCTCAGATAAACCATGCTTTTTAAATTCTCTGTCAACCACTAGCTCCCAATTAATGTAAACTTGAGGATCATAATTTCCTTCGAAATAAGGTAGTGCAGATTTGATCTTAGTTAGAACGTCATCACGTACCTCATTAGAATCATGTTGATCACTCTTCATGTCTCGACGAAGATGTCGATGTCGAGCTAGGTGATCTACAATGGTCTTGCATATCCCTGCCATTGTTAGTAGAAAACAAGAAACATACACAAAAATATGCACGTTCCTATTAACAACTAGGTAGTGGTAGCTCAAATATCACACACACTCAAAGCTTTCACCGAGCTCTTACATGTTCTTATCAATGCAAGCGGAATGGTGACATACATCGACTCAACCAAGCACCCAAATAGAGGTTGGATGTATCGATGCCTTGACAAACACTTGTTGTACGGCTGCAATCAAGTGTGTAGAGCTTTGGGTAGGCTTAAGTATGTAGCAAAAGAATAGCAAATGCTCAAATCAGAGAATGCAAAGTTTAGTAATCGTTCAAAGTCAAGTACCGTGCTGGTCCTAGGCTAGAACGTACTAGAGACACGAGCTTAGACACAAACGATACCACGAGATAACAACAGAAACAACTCAAGCACACTCTGATATATGAAAGCGAACTCAAAGATACAACTGATTTTTTTTCTTTTCCTTCTTTCTTTCTTTTTTCCTTTTCTTTCTTTCTTTTCTTTTTTTGGTGCGGCTTTTCTTTTTTTTTCTTTTTTCATGCACCTTTCTGCCCTTTTTCTCTCCTTTTTTTGTTTTTTTTTTAACAAAACCGACTCAAGGACCCAGATGCAAGATTACAGGGACTCAAATGTAAATATAAAAATTACAGGTACTCAAGTGTCAAAGTCCAAACCCAAAATTAAAATTATAAAAAATGGAATGCTCTCGTCGCGGAAGTTCCGTTTTTGCAAACAGATCTCTAATCCGACACTCCAAAAATTTTCACCAAACTGCATGGGAAGTCATTTTGTAGATTGAAAACCGAGAGGAGAGCTGGGAGTCGGACTCGGCCTGTAGCGGTGGTGGTGGGCCGGCAATGGAAGTATTACGCAACCCTCCTGCTACACGAAGCAGTCCAAGAGGGTCCTGTAATTCTACAAAAGTGGAGACACAAGATATGAGGGTGTGGCTCTTCTCATTCATTCATCCATTGCTCAGTGTACAAAACCTCTCCTCCAACCCTCTATTTATAGGGCAATGCCGTCCCACTTTCCATATTTAGTGACGGGCCCAATTAGTGGGTAACCGGGCCGGGCCTTCATGGGCCGACGGTTTCCTAACAGTCCCCCTTGGGCTCTCACTGCGTGATGCCTATGCCTCATCAAAACTCCACAAAAACCCAATGGGAAAAATTTGGAGAAAGAGTACATAGATACGCTTGCAATGTCGCATGATTTGCCTCATTAAAAACCTTGATAAGAAACTGTTGGGAAACTTATCTAAGGGAAAAAGAGTACAATCCACCCAATTCTTCGTTCAATCTTTCTAGATCAATTTTGGGTACTTGAATTTCTATATCAAGATTTTGGAATGAGTCAGCGAAATTCTCCCCCTGAATTTTGCATTTCTCTAAGTCTCATTATTCTGATTTCTCGGACACACCTATTCAAGAGAGGATGTTAATAGTGAGTTAGAGGACAAATATGCAAGACTTCCACATTACTTAGTTCGTTGCTTCTATGCAATTCATACACATAGAAGAGCTTGGGGTTCATGTGCTTAGTGAGTTTGTTTCTCACTTGTCTCATTTGCATATGTGCGACATATGCTGCTTTAGTTTTCATAAATGGTGGGGGTTGAGATAGTTTTCAAATCGCGATTACTGTCGCGGGTAACCATCTCTCAAGACTATGCCGATGCTCTGAATAGTTCAATGATGCTTAGTTCTGTTTAGTTCAATTAGCCAAGTATTAATGTGTTGCTATGACACAGTCGTGTTTGGAAGTTCCGTCCCATTTGGCGGTAATTGACTATTCCAAAGCTATGCACCATGAACATTTCTAAGTGCGATTGGACTGATATACTAAACTTCCATCTGTCGCATGCTTTTAGCTGCAAGCGTGAGCATGATTTGGGTTCGGCCAAATATTTCAAAATCAAACTCAAATTCAAAACGAACAAGTTTGCTTCTTCGATTCTTTTCTAGTTTGTTCTATTCTTTCTATGTTGGTTCGGGACCTAGTACTTCTTCATGTACTATTATGCAAGTGTCCGACCCAAGCTCCTAAAATGCATTCATTGATTCTATCTTCAATGCTTATCAATATTCAGGTTGAGTTCTTCTTTTCAACTTCTAATTCACTAATTCCATTCAACTCCAGGTTGACTGCCAATGAGTTTTCTTGTCTAAAAGAGACATTGCCCATAATCAGTCTTGTTGCTAACTTCAATTGGTTGCATGAGACTCTGCGAATATCCATGGATATACGAGGAGATGCATTTTCATACGAGGAGACTCTGCGAAGGTCCCGTTCGTTTCTAATGAAAGGAGTGGATGAAATTTTGGATACTCGTGGCACGTTTTTCAAACTACTAAACGGTGCGTTTCGTGTGAAAACTTTCTATATGAAAGTTGCTCTAAAATATCATATTAATCTATTTTTCAAGTTTGTAATAATTAAAACTCAAACAATCATACGTTAATTCCACCTTGTTTTGCGTTAAAAACTTAATCTTCATCTTCATCTTCATCTTCTTCTTTGCTTAATACTTCTTGATGTGGGCATGTACCGGCGTTAGTGTGCACTCCAACAGCTGGTTTTCTTTCTTGATGGGAAGGTGCGGTACGCCTATTATGAGATTCCGTACCGTTTGCCAGATCTCAACTTGCTCCCCTTCTATTTGGTGGGGAACCTTTCTTAACTTTGACTATGATAGTCCCTCTTGCCCTGTTTTCACCAGACGTCTCCGGTTACTTTAGGGGCGTGAGGAGCCGGAGTTTCTTGTCTAATTCTTTTTGTTCGAGGCCTCTAGACAAGACGAGGGGGGTACCTTTACTTTCTTCGGTATCACCCTCCTCCGGTGCATTTCATTCATGCAACTTAGTCAAACTCTTCGAAATCACAAAAGCATTTACAAAGTGATTTGGCAGTTTTAATTCTTTATGCAAACTGCATTCACTAGTGCGGTGTAACATGCATTAGTCCCTTTCTACTATCATATTTCCTGACATTTCCTATCTAGGGGTTCATTCTCTCTCCCTAAATGACTGAAAATAATACTTATTTGTCAAGGAATTTAGGCTTCATAACTATCTCCGTAAAAGGTTTCTGACTTTCGGAGAGAGCCTGTCACGCCCAGAAATTCCCGAATAGAATTCCAAGCAGAATGTGCATTAAAACCGCTGTCCAGGACCGGCCAGGGTACACAAACTACAAAGTTGACATACAGATCCACGTCTTACAAACATTATAAAAGTCTTACATAAATGCAACGGAAAATAAAAGATAACTGGAGCTAAGCCTTGACTTGGACTGCAGCGGGAACACCACTCCACAGGCATCCTCGATGGCACGGACGAAGCCTACTCCTCGGAAAAGCCTCCATCTGACGCATACTCAAACTCTGGGGTTAGGGAAAAGTAGAGCAAGACTGAGTACAACCACCGTACTCAGCAAGTCATACCGGAATAGGGGGTATGATGCAGGATGTAACCAAAGGATAGCTAGAGCGGTTCATTTGCATAAAGCGAGGAATTAATAAACATTAGTTGAAAGCAGTAAAACAGTTGTAATAATTAATCAGTATTAACCATCCACTGTCCAACGCTACACCACGTTGCAACAGGCCCAACCATCCACCTGAACTAATCAATTCCATTAGACTAAACTAGGATGAGACTAATCACGGTGAATCTGGTTGACCGCCCATAACCGCGGGCACGGCTATTCGCATAGTTTTACTCTGATCAGAGGTGTACAACTGTACCCACAAGACACAGCCCCACGACACGTTACCATTCGCCGACATGCCACCACGACATACCGGAAAGAGGCCGTGACAGGACCCTTCGCATAACCCCCTCTAGCCAAGCACACCACACCTCATGTTTCACCCCCGTCCCCAGCGGGCAACGGGCAGTCCCCTCTCGTGCCTAGGTGAATCCGGAAGCCGCATAGGCCGTCGCAGGGCCCATCCAAACCCCATCACGCCCACCCTTGCCTAGGGAGCGTCGGCTAGAGAAAAGCTACACTACAAGCCCAGCCGTTGCCCACGCTGGCTTGTGGTAAGGACGAGGAATTCTTCTAGGGTTTCCCGCGAACCGGTCCTTAATTGCCATGGACGCGACCATCCAAACCATGCACCCACAGCCCATCTTTTAGTATATTTTAATTAACCAACACCAGGACTGTGGCACTAAACCAACACCAATACTAGAATCAGATATCTATGCATTATATGTAGATCCCCCATTGTGTACTAGTTGAACTAAGCATGGCTAAGCAATCCCAAATACAACATCTAGTCATGTTTTATCCCCAAGCTAACAAAGGAGCAAGGTAACAAATAGAATGGCTGAAACAATAGGTAAACATCCCATAATATCATTATAAAACAATGCAGTATTTAAAGGAAATAAATAGAGCATTTGCAATATGGGACCAATATGTTCAAGTGAGAAGCATGACTTGCCTTGCTCTGCTGCTGGAGGGACCTCAGCGACTACCTCAAAGTACACCGGAGAGTCAGGAGAGCCGGAATCTAAGCGACATACAAAGCAAATAATACAAACAGGCTATAAGACTACTGAAACAGAGAACAAAAACATTTTAATGGATTCTTTGCATTTTTCTTGATTTACTGACACTTGAATGCGCTTAAACGGAGCTCGGATGAATTAGATATGAATTTTAGAAGGTTTACCGAGATTTATTACTATAACCGAAAAGCCCTATTTGAATTATTGCGCATTAATATGACCCTGGTGATGTCATCGGAGAGAGAGGTGGCGCCGACAGGCGGGCCCCACATGGCAGTGGCTCGGGGCGCCGGCTCATGGTGGACTAGGTCCACGGGCAGGGGAAAGGAGGTGCACCACGTGGCGCACACGTGGCGCCGACGTGGCACCGACGTGGCAGCCACGCGGGCGACCACGCGCGGCGGGGACGGGTGGCCCCGATCTACTTCCCGTTAGATCGGACAGCGGAGGCGGCTGGCGGCCGGCCGCGCACGGCTCGGCTCAAGCCGGCCCGGCGACCATGGCGCACGCGGCGCTAACGCGGGGCGGCGCGGCAAATGGCAGCGACCGACGGCGAGCGGCGGCGGCGCGCGAGCGACGGCGCGCGGCCGAGCGACAAGGGGCGGTGGCGCTAGGAGGGAGAGGGGTAGGAAAAACAGGGGGAGGGGGGTTCTCACCGAGAGTTCGGCCGGCACGGAGAAGCGACGGCGAACGGCGACGAGAGGCGGCCGGGAGACTACGGCGAGAACGAACGGTCTCTGGAATCACCTAGAGAACATGATGAGGAGGATTAGAGAGAGGGGGTTTTAAGAGGGCGAGGACGCCGGCCGAAGGCGGCGGCCATCGCGATGCTCACCGGCACGCGACGAAGGAGGGGTTCCGGCGGCGGATTCTGACCGGAGGGTGGACGAGGCGGCCAGCACGACGGCGAACGCGACGGCGTCGACGGCGCGGCTTGGCGGTGGTCCTAGCGGCGGCTAGCGGCGGCTGGATGGAGGAAAAGCGGTGACGGGTGGGTGCGACGGCGCTAGAGCGGAGGAAGGCACGAGAGAGCTTGGTGGAAAAAGAAAAGAGAGATGGAGGTGCGGTGGTGCTTAAATAGGGAGGAGGGGTTCGGACGTGGCGGGAGCGGCCCGATTTCGCCGACCGACGTGGGGAGGTGGAGGTGGAGAGAGAGGCGGGATTCAAAAATTGAATCCCGGCCATCTCGTGGGCGCGGGCGATCGGGGAGGGGTTGAGGGGCGCGGGAAGGCGGGCGCACGCGCGGCATGGCCGACGTGGCACGGGGAAGACGGGAGAGGCGGGAGCGGCGGTTGGGAGGGAGGCCGCCCCTCCGACTGGAGGTAGGGGAAGGGGCTGACAGGGGGCCCCACCTGTCAGCGCCCGAGAGAGTAGGAAGGAGGTCGGATGGACCTCGGGGCGCGGGAGAGAATGGGCCGGCGGCCCAAGAAGGAAGGAAAAGAGGAAAAAGGAAGGAAAAAGGAAAAAGAAAAGAGATTTTCAAGGATTAATTAAATGCTTGTGCTCAATTTTAATTGAATAAGATTATTTCCAGTGATCTGAAAATTTCGCTAAAAATCCTGTTAGCATGTTTTGACATGTAGAACCAAAGAAAAATCCCACATGCCATTTCTGATTATTATTTGCATTAATTCAATTAGGGTTTCTCTCTTGCATTAACATAGGTAATTTCTCGAGACCATTTATTAATTAATATAGGCTTGGGAGAAGAACATCAGGGCGTGACAAGCCTTTTGCAACGCATTATGATAGTGGGATATGCACATAAACCAAACAGATGCAATAGCACTAGTTGCAGGATGGATGTTCATGCCGATGGTCTGAATACGTGTCCGCTGCTTTCAGGACTACATGTCCTTTTCTACTGCGGGTATTACAACAATGATATAGCAAATATTGTGATTCATAGCTTATACTTAATCCGCTTATGCGAATATTTGGTACTTCGTGCTGCCAATTCACCAATCATCAAATACAATGCTAGCATTGTCCTCACGGACTTCCGAAGATGATTTAGTGAGTTCTATTGGAGTTCACGTGATCTTGCTGGATAAGTTTTGGCAAAGACACGATGTCTAAGAGACACTGGATGTTTGCTGCTTCGGAAGCACATTTATCCATACAATACCAAATGGGAGCCACATATATTCTTCGCAATCCGGTTCAAGGATGTTAGAACTATATGCGGTTTATGCATTGATCTCCTGTCGGTGCATACTGGCACACAAATCTTCATGATTTAGGGAAATTATGCATATATGTGCTATGACCATACGAGTTGTAATATTTATTCTTATAATTCTAAGACCGAAAATGGCTGAAAATCCATTGCTAAGAGGGTGTAGCCCGAATCATCACACTCTTTAGAGAGTTCAACGGGTTTGACGGACAATAGATGCTATAAAGTGCACAATTGTTCCATAGGTAATATGACCGTAGTGCATTCTAGGCCGACAAATTCAATTGTTGCTACTAGCAACGGTCATAATATTTCCAGTTCTATGAGTCTAGAAATACCTCTTTCTCTTAAAGTGCTATTTGTGGTTTTACGGACCATAATTCATTTTTCTTTTATGTTTAGGTGCTACATAAAATTCAAAATATTATAACTATGTGCTAGAAAAGAGCAACAAAATAGTAAATGCCTTAAATATGCTATTTTATACTAGAAATAATTCTTATTGCAGGGAAAATGTGTGCTCTACTTGGGCAAGGACCCTTTTTCGATGCAATGTTATTGCAACATGTGATGACGAAGTTTATTGATTCAACGAAGTATTCCGATACCTCCGATTCAATTAACTTATACCTCTGATTCAATTAACTTCATAGCGAGCTTCTTGCTCAACAGCTATGGTATTGATTTACTATTCCGACATAAATTTTAGGGCTGATCCGATATAGCAGAGGAGATTCTTCGTCCATGGTCATGCAAATAGGCTAGGAGTTCTCCCCCTCAATTCATGATGAGTGTGCTATTAGGATGGCCATTTTCTTTTTATGTTCATAGTTCTAGATTGTTCACCTTGACCTGTGTTCTACTCCCCCTTTTCCTCTTCATCCGTTGAGGTAAGTGCACCAGGCTAGCTGCTCATGTTGAATTCGTTATCAACTGTGCTAGTTGGTTTTGGAAGATAATGCTCTTCTAGTGAACACTATCCTGAACGTTATGCAATTCTATTATCGACTAGTTAGGCATACTTCTTTGTATGAAACTAGTGATGTTTGCGTGTGACTTTCGTCGCGTTCGGGTAGAACATCAAGAGTTTCTGCAGTATTCGGTGCAAATTTGGTGCACCGTATTACCGTACTCTCTAGGTCATTTACTCAATGAACTATAGTTGAAAAATACCTACTCTTGCTCATAGTACTTGCTCTACGAGAAATAGGGTCCATAATCTTCTAACGCGCTCATTCGTACTCATTCATGAGAGTAGCTTGGAGGCACTGACGAGAGATTGAAATGCTAGATCAAACTCATCGAGTCAATGCACATGTCACGATTAGATTAATGGTACCATAGAGTTTCTCGCTCTATCATAATTTCGACAATGTCGAAGATATTCTAGATTCAGCGAATTTCTAATTTTTGATGCCAGTCATCTTTCACTATTCAAAAATATGTGCAAATTAAATGCAGCTAAAATACACAAGTGTTGCAATATAATGGTACCAAAATTCCCGCAAATAGTTTCAATATATTCTATGCTATTCTATACATTTTACCGCAACAATATTAATTATAAGTAACAAAAGCATCAAAAATAATCAATAATCGCGATAAATAAACTTCATAATCATATAAGTCAGCAATAAAGGTACCTGGAATGCAAAGTTGAGGGTCGAAGTTCATAGTCCTGTGGTCCCTTTTATGCGATAGTATGATGTTTGGTAGATTTTGCAATTTTCGAATGCCATGTAAACAAATTTCCCAAATACAGAGGGTTATTTGTGTGCGTTTTGGAAAGTTCAGGGTTTAAAACGCAAAGATTCCAATACAGAGGAACATGCGCTTAATTTCCAAAAATTACAAGGGCTTTTATGCAAAATCAGAAGATTCCTTCCTGTTTTTCTTTTCTTTCCTTTTTTTTTCTTTCATTTTTCCTCTCCGTCCTTTTCTCCTCCTTTCTCCCTGGATGTCGCTCTTGCCATAGAGCTGAGACTTGGGCCGTGCTTTATCAAGCCGGCCCAAGGCACGATGGCCCGGCACGATAGAAAGCACTGTCCGACATGGCCCGTAAATGGGCTGAGCCGTGGCACGGCCCGTACGTGGGCCATGCCTGGGCCTGGACAACGGGCACGACGGGCGGCACGGCACAGCACGACCACTGGGCCGTGCTTGGGCCGGCACGGCACGCGAATGGCTGCTGCAGCGCGAGGTCATTCCACGGTCAAATTTCCTATGCAGCTAGCAGCCAGCAGGTAGCAGCAAGTAGCAGCTCGTTTTCTTCATCGGCTCATCGGTAGCACGTAGCAGCAACCAGCAAGGCCAGCAGCCCAGCAGGCCATCACTAGCATTTGGCAAGATTGTTGGCTGACTCACGCCGCCGCGCCGGTGGGCTGCGTCGCCGCGACGAGCCGGCGAGGAGGAGCAGGATGGGCGTGGCTGTCAATGCCGCGTCGCCGCGACGGGACGACGAAGCCGCAAGCCACCGCTGCCTCGTCGCCGCCAGAGTTTCTTCTCAGCGCAGCCGGCCTGCTTCCGTCTTTTGGGCGGTGCTTGTGCCGGCCCGGCACGAATAGGCCCGTCGGGCCACTGGGCCGCGTCCTGAAGAGGCCGTGCTGGCACGGCACGGCACGACGAGTGGGCCGTGCTGGGCCGGCACGGCCCAATTTGGCACGAAGCACGCTGGGCCGTGCCGGCCCAAGTCCCAGCTCTAATAGAGAGGAAGCTGCTGGTAGATGGGCTAGTGCTTTACATGGGCATGCATTTTTTGGATCACGCAATATATCCAGCACGCATGTATATGATCGATGAGCCTACCGTTGGGGAGGTTATATGTGGGCATACAACCTCCATGGTAAAGCACACCAAATCTTACCCACCATGGTTTGAAATTTCGGTGATATCGGACCCCACCGGCAAGCACAAAAATTTCAATTTTTTTTAAGTATTTGTGAATTTGGTCAAAATTTGTTCAAATTCAATGAAAATATGTTGAAATTTCAAATAATTTTGGTTGAAAAAAAAAACAAAAATTCACGAAACTTTAAAAATTCTGGCAACCACCTCAATTTAATTTGGTGACTACCGAAAGTGTAAACCTTACCCGTTACCGAAAATTACCCATATCTATTCGGGAAGGGTTATATACTAAGAGCATGTATAGTAAGTTCTAGTCAGCAGGCCGAACCATTTTCCACGTCATCAAGATACTAGGTGGTGGAGTGAGAAGAGAAGAGAGAGAACAGAGCGGGTGCTCCCTCTCACTCACTCGACGGCGGCGTCGGCGTACGGCGAGGCCGGCAGCCGGGCGGCGCGACGGGCGGTCGCCGACGTCGCCATCGCCAGAGCCTTCCTCTTCCCTATTTTTTCGTTGTTCTTGTTCTTCTATCCTCTCCGGACAGTGCCTTCATGGCACAGGAACCCGGTGTGATGACTTCGGTGCCAGCCATGCATGTGCTCGGCCTTGCCGGTCAGCAATTCCGAGAAATATCCAATCGACTTTCATCGGCGACATCAAGTCAGCGGTGGATTATTTCCTTCTTCTACCTCGGTCTCAGGTAAAACGTCGTGCTGATAACATATTACATAACCCTCCTGCTACACGAAGTAGTTTAAGAGAGTCCCGTAATTCTACAAAAGTGGAGACACAAGATATAAGGGTGTGGCTCTTCTCGTTCATTCATCCATTGCTCAAGTGTACAAAACCTCTCCTCCAACCCTCTATTTTTAGGACAATGCCTTACCCACTTTCTATATTTAGTGGCGCCTAATTAGTGGGTAACCGGGCCGGGCCTTCATGGGCCGGCGGTTTCCTAATATGGCACCACCAATGAATTCAGATTTGGTGTGAGAAAAAAGGGAAATTGATTTTTCAATCAATCCAATCTACTATTTCTTCTTTGATCAATCTTGCATGCTTCCAAAAAACCGATTCCAGATCCCTCCTCTCACGCAGGTCACAAGCACGGCCAAACCACAAACTCTAGCAAAACCTAGACGCAACTCTAAAACTGACCGATAGAAACTTCTATAAACAATAAAAATAGAACCGTGGCAGCAAGCCGATTCCTTTTTTTAGTCCCGATGACAAAAGAGATATGGTGCGGCGGCGACAGTAGTAGTAAACGTGACTAGAACTTAAAACTCTAAACAGACTAGCAAATCGACGCGACGATGCAACAAAAAAACTCAACAATGCAAAAAACCAAAAAGAACAATGCAATGACACAATATGACTAGGTAGAGGATACAATTTTTTTGTCCGGCAATTTTCTGGTTATGGGTAATGAACCCTGAGTTCCACTCGAGACACTCAAGGCTATTGTTTGGCCTGATCTTTCGGTGAGTTGATATTAACTACGATTTGAGAGAAACGTTGACGACCTGACTACAATCGTACTAGACATTGTTGTGTTGCGCCTTAACGATCGCTACATCCCTCCGTGGGTTGTTGATCTTGCCGGCGCAGATCAATCTTATTCCTGCAAGCAAATCGAAGAAACAAGCAAAAACAAGATAAAAGCAATCTGAACTGCAGATAGGAATGGAATACAAATGATAAATTGGGGTTTCGTAGCGAGCAAACCAGCGATCTAACCGATCACGGGATTACACGGCAAAGTAGCGAAACTAAACTTCAATATGGGGTTTGCGGTTTAGGGTGGCGAGGGAGTGAGGCAGCCATGGTATATCCTTCCCTGATGTCGATGCAGGGCCGGCCCTGACATTTTGGTGCCTCGGTGCGGAACAAAAAAATGAAGACCCCCATTCATCATAAAAATACAAGATAATATTTGAAAACTCATTGTCATTAACGAATTTCACACTAATAAGTTTAAAATACAATCAAGCAGTCACAATATGCTCGATCACCGATCGATCTTTTGTCTTTCCTCTAAGCCAATCAGGCCTGATACCATAGTATACATATTTTGGAGGCCCTAATGTTTGGAGGCCCAGAGCGGTCGCACCGTTCGCACTGCCCCAGGGCCGGCCCTATGTCGATGAGCTCTTTCACCAGATGGCAGATCCGGTTCCTTCTGGTCCATGATGCCTGTGAGGCTAGGATGTCACGCCCTGAAGTTTCCCTTTCCAGCTTTAAAATTTGTAAAATAAATTGTCCGAAGAAATTGTTCGAATTAACCTAGAGCTAATTTCTCAAATTAATAAATGCAAATAATAATCGGAATCGGCATGTGGAATTTTTCTTGGATTCTACATGTCAAAATATGCTAACAGGATTTTTAGTGAAATTTTCAGAGCCTTGGAAATAATTTTAACCAATTAAAACAAGCAAAGTGCAATATTTAATCCCTGGGAAATTCGTTTTCTTTTTCTCTTTTTCTTTTCCTCCTTTTTCTCTCTTGTTGGGCCGTCGGCCCATCTCCTCCCGCGCCCTCCCCCTCCTTACCGGGCCGGCCCGTTTTCCCTCCTCCCTGAAGTCCATCCGGTCTCCCCCTCTCCTCCCGGGCGCCGACATGTGGGCCCCACCTGTCGGGGCCATCCCTAACCTTCGGCAACCGCCACCACCGCCGCCGAAACCGCCGCGCCGCCGCCGCTTTCCCCGCTCCTCACGTGCCCACTCCGTGTCCCACGCCCCTCCCCACGTCCTAGCTCGTCATCGTTTCCCGTGTGTGTCGGCCGGATCGTCATCATCGCGACTCCACTCCCTCTCCGGTCGCTTTGGTTCGGTGAGATTTCTATCCGTAGTTCCCTCGGGTTAGGTTTCAATCCCTCGGATCCGTGTCACCTGGCCCATGGCCTGCCGCCACTCACCCGCCACGCTGTTGCCCTTTCCACTGCCGTGCACTGATTTGCGCACCCCTAACCCTAGCGAGCCGTTGCTATGTCGCTAGCTGCTGCCATAGTCGTCGTCGTGCGTGCTCCTCTCCGTCCGCCTGCCCAACGTCTGTTTGCACCAACTGCAGTCAATCACATACAACGCAGCCTCCATTGCCGACCAATCACAGGAAGAAGCTGTGCCGTTGTCCTCTTCCCCACGCCACTGCCACCGTTGTCGCGGGCGCTAGCTGCCTTGTTGCCGCCATGCGTCCTGTTTGGGTCGCGTAATCGTCGCCGTCGCGCTGCTGGCTGTAGGTGTGCCCACCGGCAACCGGGGGCTGTTGTGCCGCTACCTAGTGTGTCAATCCCAAGCGCATTCGATCTTGGTCGACTCGGTCGAGATTAATCTCAGCCGTCCAAAATCGATATAAAAATCCGTTCTTTCTTTTCAATGGCATATTATTCCTGTTTAATATATGTCATCTACCAAATTGATATAATCTTATTTCCAGTTTTAACTTTTTGTCTCAGCATAAGTCTTTGTAAATTGTTTAATCAATTTGGGAATAGTCTTTTCTTTAATAAGGGTTTAATTGGAATTAAAATCTTGTAAAATTCATACTAATTCAACGAACTCGGAATGAGGTCGTTCCAAGTTCTCATAATTCATCTAAATTCTAAGCTCTACCTATTTTATGAACTTTAAAATTTGTACTGTTCTTTGGTTTTATTAGTGTTTTTTTCGTTTTTGCGTTCTAGGTTTAGTTTTCCGTGTTTTCGGAGGATCGTTCGTTCGTTGGAAGTGAAAGTTCCTGAAGACGAATTGAAGACGCTTGTTGAAGGCAAGTCACACAGATCCCAAACAACCCTTTGAGCAGTTGAACCGTTTTGAAGCTAATGTTTTATTTCAAAACTTATGAATTATTTTCGAATGTCAATCGGTGGTGAGTCTTTCCAATTAATTAATTGGCCGAAGATGACTTTTTTTCCTATGGGTTATAATTTGATTAGCTAAGAAACCTTATATACTTGGATTGGTCAGCTACAATGCTAGATATATATATATATAATATATATATTATATTATATATATATAATATTGCTTAAGCCATGGCTTAGAAAACATTAGTTCATTAATGGGATGAACATACTACTTATTATTTATGGTTATATTCAATGTAGAAGCCACGATGGTCAATCGTGTTATGATAATTAAATTTGGATGATTAAAAATATGATTAATGTGGGTTGTGAGCACATGTTGAAAGTCGTGCTCAATGACAATTAAAGACCGTCGCGAGCTACGTTGTGAGACAATTAACCGTAGCCAATCACAAGCCAGCATGGCAAGATGACTTTATCTTTTGTTATACATGATTCATTAATGGTGTGCCAAGAGCCTGTGAAGCTGGCGAGAAGGTCCGTGGGGGTCGCTGGGGGAAGTTCATTCGCCTCTAGTTTGAGGGGGGATTATGATCCAGGAATGGTGCTGGACTGCTGGTGAGGTTCGGATTAGTGCGAAGGGTTCTGTCACGTTTCCCTTGTCGTAGTGTGGTGGATGTCGGGGCAGGAACGGTGATTCGTGGTCTTGTGGGTACAGTTGTACACTCTGACAGAGTAAAACTATTCGAATAGCCGTGCCCGCGGTTATGGGGTCGACCAATGTCACCGTGATTAGTCTCACACCCATCAATGTTAGCTAATGGACTGAATGAGATTAGATGCTGGTTTGGAAGGTAATCCTAGTTTAGAGTTCGATCTGTACGACCGGGTTGGTTGTTTTTTTAAAAGGGTTTTTGGTTTTTTTGGGGCCTGTGCAGCATGGGTGTGCTTGTTTAGTGTTGATTAATATTGATGATTAATTACCTACGTTTTACAAATTCCTCACTCTTTGCTAAATGCTGCTTTCGCAAATAAACTCCTATATTTATGCCCATCCTTTGGGTATCCTTTGCACTTGCATATTGCTGTGTGGCTTGTTGAAGTATTCATATGCTCATATCTTGCAATAAATCATCAAACCTCAGTTGAACAAAAAGGATCCAGAAGGAGAAGACCTTTGGCTTAGATCCCAGTGAGCTGCCTGTGGAGTTGGAGCTGAAGCTCGCTAGATTTATTTCCGCTTTGCAGTTTTCTTCATGGTGAGGGACTAAGTGCCTCCTTTTGTAAGTATGTATCGTTTTTAGAAGTTATTTTGATGAATCTGTATATTAAATTGTCAAGTTTTGTGTATCTCGGCTGATTTCCTGGACGACGGGTTTTAATGCACAAATTAGTTCGGAAATTACTTCGTTGAATTTCTGGGACGTGACAAGTAACAAGTGGTAACTCCTATGGAAGGAGGTAGTAATTAAAAAACTGTCCATGTGTTTCAAAAAAGGGTGTTGAAGCATGCTTGGTAATGTTGGAATACATGAATTTGTAGGAAAATTTACAAAAGAAGACATTAGTAATTGAAAGTAAGGACCCATATGCTGAAAGCAATGTTAACAACTAAAGGTGCATATATCTCAAATTTCATAATCTGAGCGCCAAGATTGTTGCATATCTTAAATTGCGTCACTTTCTTTCTTTTAACGTCATGTATATTTAGTGATTCTGAATAAAATTTCTTGATAGATAGAAGTGTGTTGTTTCGCTCATCCATGTTGAGAGGAATTTAGTTGATCGAAAATAAATTAATTTCATATCGTTCAAGAAATTTGCTGGTTTGCAGCTGATTAACTACGGTACTGGTGGCGTATATTGCTGTCCTAAGTCCGTACGTTTACTATAGTATATATGTATGCATAATATTGACTGGAAAGCTCCCAAAACTTTGATGAGTACAATGGAACACATGGCGTCTCGTGCCTACAGCTTAAAATAAGCAAAAGAGTTAGCGTTTACTCTGTAACTATCTATAAACATGTAAGTTGAAAATAACAGTGAGAAAGGCCAGGCATGTCAGGACATGCATAGCTTTTAGATTTTATGGTATCTAAATATCTCTCGCAAGTTTTTTGGTTAAAAAACTTTCCAAAATGTATCTATATAGTATAATTTAAGTGTAATTACATTATAAACTATACTGTAACTACTAAGTAACTCCTGTACTATGATAATAGAACTTTATTAAAACACATCAATACAACGCTTTTGGTTAGATAGCACTAGGATCTTACATATGACACGTGTGAAAAATTTCATTCTAGCAATTTTTCCTCTTCATGCACGAAATCTAAAAGTTTGGGGCAAAAAGAACTCATGAAAATTTCTAGCAAATCCGTAAAGGAAAATGTTATATATCATGGTGCCGCCAATGTAACTCCCCTCTCGTTTCAGATTATAAAGTTGTTATGGCGTTGGTTAAAAGTCAAACATGTTTTTAAGTTTGAATCATTTGCGAAAGTAGTAATATTTTAACCCCTAGATAAATAATATATAAAAATATATTCAATTATAGATTTTAATGAAACTATTTTGTGCTGTAATATTATTAAAATTTGTTAATTTACAACTTTATTCAACTTGGAGTAGTTTGAAATTGATTAAAGTAAGACGTTTATAATCTGAAAACGGAGGGAGTAAAGTTTACTCATCTGATCGTTACATACAGTATATTTGCAATGGTAAACGATTTTAAGTGCCCTTAAAATTTTAATACACCCCTCGGAAGCTGAAAATAGTTTTCTCAATTCGCTGCCCAATTTTGTTTGAATGTTTAGAGACTCTCGCGACATTTGGCCTGTCGATAAAAACTATAATATAGCCACATACTTGGTCATCGTCGTGTTCGCTTACGTAATCACAGTCAAGCTATGCCGCTAATATTATATATTACCCCTCACTTCATGGATAAACGAATACGGCAGGCAAGCATAATGCAATAAGGCTACTAGTCTGTTGGAGGATCTTCTAGCAGTTAACGGATTCCTGGCCAGTTGCTCCTAAAACAGTTTTATGCCACTCAAAATTTGGGAGATTCTATATTTAGGAGATAATATTATATACCACTGAGTTTGTACGAGTTCAAAATTTACTACACATTGTCTCTTCTATAATTCCTTATAATATACCTGCGACTTTATTAATTGTTGTACAATACGCCATTCGGTGGGCTTCTTTCAAAAATACCCACACCAATACCTCATGGAGATACATAGGTTAACATTGATTTATCTCATAGAAGTTTCAAAAAAATATTGAATAAACTTTTAATGTGTCCTTCATTACCCAACATGGAAATTTTGTATAAAAGTTTTCAAGAATTTGTAAATATTTAATCTTTTTAAAAAGAATAAACTATATGCTATATCCTATATAAAATACTTTTATTATTGTTTTTAATGTAAATTATCTTTCATAAGACTGCATAGTTATGTTTATGTGCTATTTACCTCTTATGGCTGGGTTCACAAATGCCGGTTCATCCCAACACAGTACGCACGGAAAACAGAGCGGTCTAGTAGCGACGTGATTATCTTTTTTTCAACCAATGAATCAAATATGATTTTTTTAAGCAACTTTTCCGTATAGAAGCTTTTTTGCAAAAAAAAAAAAAAACCGCACCGTTTAAACAGTTTAAAAACGTAACGACACAGAAAACGAAGCTAATGGAAGTTGGGATCTTGGAGTTCCGAACACACCCTATATAAGCAAATTTTTCTCCTCTTTAACCAACATAAAAATAATTTAAAACACTAAATATACCAACAAAACTTGGAAACTTGTATATCAAACTTTCATGTGTGGTAAGAAGACCCATAAAAAATTTCAATATTTTTTTAAAAACTTCAAACAAGATAACTCCAATTTTTTAATTTAAATATATCGTTTAAAGGGTATTTTGGGTATTTTTGAAAGGAAGGTCAACCCAATGGCGTATTATAGAACAATTGATAAAGTTGCCAGATATTATAAGAAAGAGAACAATGTCGATGGTAATCGTTGATTTCGAACAAAGCTCTGTAGTATAAATAGATTCTCTCATATATAGCTATAGAAATACAAAAGATATACATCCAAAAGCTGAGAAATCTAGTTTTTTCAAATTTTCAATAAACGCTAACAACAATATTACTTTCCTAAAGTGTTAACTAACTCCTCTAGAATACGACCTACTTCACCTCCGTCCCAAAAAAGACAAAACCCCTGAGTTTTGCGTGTCCAACTGATTGGTCCTCTTACATGAAATTTTTTATAATTCGTATTTTTGTTGGTTGTTAGATGATAAAAATGATTAATAACTTGTAATGGCGTGACCTTGTCTTTTTAACTTTTTTCATAATTTTTTTCAAATAAGACGGCGGTCCAAACATTGGCACAGGAAACCAGGGTGGTCCTTTTTTTTTTTTTTCTGATAACGGAGGGATATACCTTTCGTACCGTAAGTGTCAATCTCAGCGTGACATATTATAATCTGACACATTGTCGAACCCTTGAGGAGAGAGACGTCTAGGAACGACGTCCGCCGCTCGCGCGTAGTATTTAGCTAACTAATTAACAAGCTAGGGCCTACCTAGCTGCGCACTAACACGAAAATTAAGAACATAACCGGTCTGGGGTCGGCATAAGTATCATTACTGGCTTGGGCTTTCATCCCGGCCAATCAGACAGCGATACGCGGCATATGGCAAGTGAGGCTTTTCGGGATGGATAGTAAGCTAGTGGGAGGCCCAACCCGTGCCGCAAGGTTGGAGCCAGGGAGACGTTCGAACGATGGCCAACCTGATTAGAGAAGCTGTGACCTCCATGATTAATTAGTTTGGGGTTAGACTCCCCAGAACCAGCCTGTCCGAACAGCTAATTTAAGGCATACTGCCCGTTGGGTGGCTGGACCAGGCAGGCGGCTGCAATACCAGGCACGACCAAACCTCGCAGGCACAACTCCGTTTTCTGGGGCCTCTTGATGCCCAACAAGAAGTTAAGCATCTATCATAAGCAATCCATGGGCCGGATAGAGGTTAGCTACGTACACTACTCTAGCACTGGGTGTCGATTGATGGAATGGATCATTAACCTTCTTCCAAAGGGACCAGGCTAGCCAGAACGCCAGTTTCCTTTTCCTGGGAATATCCCTGCCAAAGCATGAGCTGCGTCGCCGCTGCTGTTACTTCGTGTAACGCCGATTTTCGTTCGGATTTAAATCATTTATAATACATTTCTAGAATTAAATAAAAGTTAAAGCAATTATCAAGTGAAATATGGGAGAAATTAAAAATTTTCCTTTAAAAATCATTGGCCGAGAAATATTTTGTTATATTTTTGTGGCCCTAATATATCTCTGAAATTTCCCGTGAATTTTCGGAGCTCAATAAATAATTAAAGCACAAGTTCATTTAACCAATTAAATAAAAGAAAGAATAATCTTCCCTTCCTCTCTTTCGGGGCTTCGGCCCAAAATTCCTCCCCTCCTCCTTCCTGGCGGGCTTCCCTCTCTCGCCCGCTCAGGCTCTTCTCTCCTCAGTCTACCATTTCTCCCTAAGCCGCGTTTTCCCTCCCCCTCTCTCCGACCGGTGGGACCGCTTGGCCCCACCTGGCCATCTTCCTACTCCAGCTGCCATCGCCCAACGCCGCCAATGCCGCCAAATCCTCCCACGTCGCCGCCTCTCCCGCGGGCTCCCTCTCCCGCGCGTGCGTGGACAGCGGTCGTCGGCCCACGTCGCGCCGTTCCCCCCCCCCTCTCACCCGCAAAATCGCGGCCTACGTCAGCCGTCCTCCCGCATATCTCTCTCCTCCCACGCGCCGGCCGGTTTCCACCCTCTCGGGCCGATCCCGCCTCCCCTCCCCCTATAAAGAGCATCCCAGGGGCTTCCTCTCCTCGTTTCCCCTCCCCTCCCCGAGCCCGCGGCGCCTTTCCCGCTTCCCACGCCACTGCCCCATCACCCGCCAGCCGCCGGCTGTGCTCCAGCCGCGCCGCGCCGCCGCTCCCTCCACCCGCACTTGCGCCGTCGCCCTCCTCCGGCACCGCAACCGCCGGTCGAACCCCGGGTCCCACCGGGCCCCTCTCCCCAAATCCTCTTACCGGGAAACACTCGCCTACGGCCACCAACCTCTCTCCG
Organism: Oryza longistaminata; assembly: GCA_009805545.1. Lineage (NCBI taxonomy): Eukaryota > Viridiplantae > Streptophyta > Magnoliopsida > Poales > Poaceae > Oryza > Oryza longistaminata. The sequence goes on from WNHE01000981.1 coordinate 172,819, forward strand.
CCGCCGGGCTGCCCGTGTCGACTCCAGCCGCACCCTCGCGCGCCGCCTAGCCGTCGGCACCCACGCGACAACCTCCACTGGATTCGCCATCTCGAGGGCAAGCTCGGCATATCACTCCGTTTCCTCAAACCATCGCCGAAACTCCTCTTTCACCGTGCCCCCCGATGGGGGACCACCGCCATGTTTGTCGCTTCGGCCCCGCTCGGCGCCGTTTCCGACCGCCTCACGCCGCCCCACCGTCACCACTCAGCTGGCGTTCGCCGCTCCATCGTCGCCGGCCCGTCCTCCCGCGCCTCCCAGGTGAGTCCCCGCCGCCAATTCCCTCATGTTCGGTCGGCGTCCCTCGCCATGGCGCGACGCCTCCTCCCTCCCCTAACTCCCCCGCCTCCTTTCCCAGGTCCCATCCGGCCGCCGTCCCGCCGCTCAAAATCTCCGCGGGAAACACCGTCGGAGTGCCGCCCTGCCGTCCTCTACTGCCGAGATGCCCGCCGCCGGTTCGCCTCTTTCCGCCGTGCCGCCCGTGAGCCCCAAACTCCCTCCCTTTTTTCCCTGCGTCGGCCGCGTCCCGTGCCCGCCCCGCTAGCGCCGCGTCTTGTCGGCCGGCGGGCCGTTCGGCCGTGCGCCGCCGCCGCGTTCGGGTCCATGCCGCTGCCCGCGCGCTGGCCGGTGGCCCGTTGCTCACCGTGGACCCTGTGGTCTTGGTCCACACACGGTTTAGCCAAGTCAAACTGACGCGGTGGATCTACTCCGATGATTCACCCCACGAACGTTCGTCTTGGCGGGGTATGGGGCCGCCCCCGATTGG
>WNHE01000981.1:173648-203515 GCA_009805545.1 Oryza longistaminata
GTCGCCCACGTCCCGCCGTTTCCCGCCCTCGCGCGCGCCCAAGAATGGGCGGGATTCGATTCGAATCTCTCCCTCTCTCTTCCTCCCTACTCCCCCACGTCGCCGGCCAAATAGGGGCCATTCCCGGCCATGTCCGTCTCCCCCTTCGCCTATAAAAAATTCCCCTGAGCCCCCTCTCTCTTTTTCCCCACTCGCTGCGCTCTCCCGTGCCCCCTACCGCCGTCGCGCCGCTCGCCACTAGCGCCGCCGCTTGCCGCCGCCTCCGGTCGCGCGCCGCCGCCGCTGCGCCAAGCCTTCGCCGCTGCTAGCTTCGCCGTCGTGGGAGCTATCCCGGCCGCCGCTCGGTTGCCCCTACCGGCGCAGCACCGCTTCCCCCCACGCCAAGCCACGCGCCGCCGCCTACCACCGCCGCTCCAACCGCCGCTAGCCGTCGCTAGTGCCGTCGCCGCGCCGCTCTGTTGCAGCCGTTGGCCTCGCGAGGTCGAGGGCCGCTTCGTCCACCCCGTGCACCCGCCGTCCGCCGTCGTCTTCACCCACGCCGGCCGAATCCCCGGTGAGGACTCCCTTCCCCTCTTTTACTCCCCCTTCCCCGTGTGCGCCACCGCCTTTGGGCGCGTCGCCGCCTCTTATCCGCGCCGCCGCTTCGGCCGTGTGCCGCCGTCTCCTCACCGGCCACCGCCGTCTCCCGCGCCGCTGGTCCGCGCCATCGGTTGCCGCTCGCCACCGCCGCATCGCCTAACCAGCCGGCCGTTTGAAGCCGAGCCGGTCGGGCGCCTCACTCCTCTCCTTGTGACGCTGCCGGTGCGGCCCACCATTCGGCACCCCTCCCTTCCCCTTGAGCCGTGCCGGTGGGTCCCGCATGTCGGGCCGCCCCTCCCCTTTTTGCTGACGTCATCCGGGATCCTTTATTGCGCAATAAAACTCATTAAGGCTTTTCTTTTATAGTAAAAACACAAATAATGTTCTAAAAATCATATCTAATTCATCCGAGCTCCGTTTAAGTCCATTCAAGTCTCAGTAAATTCATAAAAATGCGTAGAATCTACTAAAAATGGTTTTGTTCTCTGTTTCAGTAGACTTATAGCCTGTTTTGCTTGTGTGCTTTGTTTGTCGCGTAGATTTCGGCCGTTTCGTCGATCCGCGGTTCCCCGAAGACGTTGCTGAGACCCATCAGTGCGAGAGCAAGGCAAGTCATGCATTACAATTGATCATATTGTACCCAATTTACAAATGTCCCGCATTTCTATTAAATGTTGCATTATTTTTACAATATCATGTGGGATGGGTCCTACTACTCAGCCATATATTGTTTATCTTATGCCATTGATAACTTGGGTATTAAAATGATTAGATGTTGTTCAGGAATGCTTAGCCATGCTTAGTTCAACTAGTACACAAAGGGGAAGTCACATTAATGCATTAGACTTTGATTATTGGCATAGCTTTGGATTAGTGCCACCGCAATGGGTTAGGTAATTAAAATACACTACATGGTGGGCTGTGGGTGCATGGTTTTCCTAGTCGTGCCCATGGCAATTATGGACCGGTTCGCGGGAAACCCTGGAAGAATTTATCGTGCTTACCACAAGCCAGCGTGGGCAACGGCTGGGCTTGTAGTGTAGCTTTCCTCTAGCCGACGTACCCAGGCGAGGGTGGGCATGATGGAGTTGGGTCGGCCGGGGTGTCCGGTTGATCGGCTTCCGGATTCACCGCGGCACGAGAGGGGGGCTGCCCGTTGCCTGCTGGGACGGGGGCGAACCCTGAGGTGTGGTGCGATCGGTTAGAGGGGGTTATGCGAAGGGTCCTGTCACGGCCTCTTTTCGGTATGTCGTGGTGGCATGTCGGCGCACGGGAACGTGTCGTGGGGCTGTGTCTTGTGGGTACAGTTGTACACTCTGATCAGAGTAAAACTATTCGAATAGCCGTGCCCGCGGTTATGGGGGTCGACCAGATTCACCGTGATTAGTCTCACCCCTAGTTAGCTAATGGAACTGGTTAGTTCAGGTGGTGGTTTGGGCCTGACTCAATGTGGTATAGCGTTGAGCAATAATTGGTTAATATTGATTAATTACTACAACTGTTTTACTGCTTTCAACTACTGCTTTTAAATGCTAGCTTTATGCAAAAGAACGTTTAGCCTCCCTTAGATATATCCTGCATCATACCTTCTCTTCCGGTATGACTTGCTGAGTACAGTGGGTAGTACTCAGTCTTGCTCTCTTTTCCCCCACACCAGAGCTGAAGTTCTTCTCAGTTGGAGATGTCTCGAAGAAGTTGGTTTCGTCGCTGCCGTTAAGGATGCCTAAACAGTAATAATATTTAATGATCATCTTTATTCCAAAATGTCATGTTTTCATAGGAATTGCTAGCCTAAACATCATATATTTGTCTTCATGGTCATGGTTTACCATCAGCGTGTCTTACATTATGGAGTATGACTTATTACGTACTCCCTCTATTTTAAATTGATCTACATATATTTTTTTTTATGTTTTTTCTAAATGATCTACATACATATTTATGTTCATTCATTAAGTCCATTCGTATTTTTGTGCATTAGAGTAAATGGACATTGATGCATGCATCTATACACAAGTATTTATAACCCACATGCAATATTTTGATTTGCTATTGGCTAGGAAATAGTTGGGATGGTGCATGCATCGAGTTTGTTGCTAAAGTAATATATGTATAAGAGAGTTTTAGCTTTTCTTGGTCTTGGTGTACCTATGAAATATGTAGATTAATTTGGAATGGAGGGAGTACAATACAAAATTGTAGTGTTGTTTTGACTGTAACTAGAGATCATTAATCCCTCCTTGTTTCAGACGAACCATCAATTGTGAAACTTCCAGAATATGAACAGTGCCAGATGCTTTCCGTGGAGAAATTGATGGCAAAGGATTAGAAGAAAGAGCAACCATAGATAACATGGATCCTTCCCGCCCTTTTCTTGTTCTCAATGTATTGTATTTGATTGGGATAAGGTCGACGAGGTATGGTGGCTGATCTTCCTCTCAGTTTCTGTCTGCCCTACCTGCTTGTTGATAATAATTATTCTTTCTTCAAATCCAGTGGATAGCTCTAAAAACTGCTTGGATCGCCAAGCAGTTAAAAAATGATATAATCATCCCGGACCCAGTACCTCAGGTTTTTCTCTAATCTTCATTTGCAGAATTCAGTTGCCAAATCATCCTGTTATGTTAGTAATTTTTTCTAATCCTGCAGCATTTTAATTTGTTTACCTAATAAGTTGTCCCTTCTGTTTTTTTTAAAAAAAAGAAAGTTATTTTCGCTGAAACAAAATGGTTTGTCAATGAGAGTGCACTATTATTGTTTTGCTTCGATGACATTGGATACTGATTGCTTTTAGATCGGGCGAGACGCCTTCTTGATATTACTCCCCGCTTGACCACTGTCTTGGAAAAGGATAGCGTACGGTGCTTCCTCCCGTTGTTTGTGCAATGTGAGTCGATCATGACGTATCAGTGTGCCATCACCTAGAAACCTTAACCCACATGGTCAGGCATAATGCCTTGCGATGTGCAAAAGTTGTATTGAAGGGCAAGGCACCTGAACTCCGTTGTAAGCACGCTAATCCAAACTGCATGAATCCGTATGGATATGAAGCTGCTGAACGGTTCTCTGCTGACATGACCAAGTTGCTCTTCCGCATGGTGCTTCAGCAAATGTACGCACAGCCAGCGATGCCGGAATTCAGGGACTACTACCGCTTCATGTTGCGGTTGAAAATGCTTGCATGCACAAGTATCTGGAGGACAATCTATCTCCGACTCCAATGCAGTATCACGAGGATTACATCTGTAGGATCGAATCACAAGAAACCAAGCCTAGCAGAGGGAGAGTGAATGGTAGAGAAAACCAAAACCCAAAACTTTTAGTGGAAATAAAAGTTACCCTCAATCGATGGAAATCTCGACGTAGTCTGTCGCCGACCAAGTCGAACCGCTTGCACGCCGCCAGTCGAACCGCTCGCACGCCGCCGGTCGAACCGCCTCCCTGCCGCGTGAACCCGATGAAATACAAATCGAAGAACTCTCAAAGTAGATGACAACTTTATTACTTCTCTCTGTTTTACAAAGTGAAACAACAGCACACCTTACAAAAATCTCGACTAACTCGAAACCCTAACTAAACTATCAACTCAATTGCTCTCAAAGCGATACCGGGAAGCCTCACACTCTCTCTCTATTTATACCACAAAACCCCTACTCAAAGTAGGTGTAAAACTCCTATTCCAATAGTACTCAATCTGGCCGCTCCTCTTGCGCTGCTGACTCGTGAGGCCCGCCCGTCGGCGCCGCCTTTGATGACATCAGTGGCGGCCCTTTCCCTTTGGAAGAATAAATAATAATTGCGCAACAAATTCGGTAATAATTATAGAAATTCATTTAATGGCCCAAAACCTTCTAAAATTCATATCTAATTCATTCGAACTCCGAATTGAGCCGTTCAACTTGCAAAATTCATCTAAAATTGAGTTCTACATGTTTGTTTACTTTTTATGTACTGTTTCCTTGGTTTTTATTAGAGTTTTTCCTCGTTTTGCGTGCCAGCGTGTAGTTCCCGTCGTTTCGGAAGATCGCGTTCGCAAGGATAAGAGTTCAGAAGATCCAAGTGAAGAAGCAAGGCAAGTCACACATTCCCCTTGAGCATGTTGATCCCAATTTATAAATGTTTTACCGTTTGCAAATAAACATGCATGTCTTGCTAATTACATGGGATTCGGGTATTACCTATCTGCTTGCGTGTGCCATGTTTACTTGATATCTGTCCTTTGTCAACCTTGGGTGATAAATCGACTAGCTTGTGTTACTTATGTGACCTAGCTAGAACTGTATGCTTAGCCATGCTTAATTACCACTAGCTCAGTTGATGGGATAATTACAGTATTAGACCTTTTTAGTATCAGAATGAGCTGCGTGCTCGAGACATCTAGCCATGCTTCATGGCCGTAATTATCCAACTAAAATACGACTGAGTGGTGGGCTGTGGGTGCATGGTTTTGCTAGTCGTGCCCATGGCGATTAAGGACCGGTTCGCGGGAAACCCTGGAAGAATTTATTGTGCTTACCACAAGCCAGCGTGGGCAACGGTTGGGCTTGTAGTGTAGCTTTTCTCTAGCCGACGTACCCAGGCGAGGGTGGGCGTGATGGAGTTGGGTCGGCCGGGGTGTCCGGTTGATCGGCTTCCGGATTCACCGCGGCACGAGAGGGGGGCTGCCCGTTGCCTGCTGGGGACGGGGGCGAACCCTGAGGTGTGGTGCGATCGGTTAGAGGGGGTTATGCGAAGGGTCCTGTCACGGCCTCTTTTCGGTATGTCGTGGTGGCATGTCGGCGCACGGGAACGTGTCGTGGGGCTGTGTCTTGTGGGTACAGTTGTACACCTCTGATCAGAGTAAAACTATTCGAATAGCCGTGCCCGCGGTTATGGGGGGTCGACCAGATTCACCGTGATTAGTCTCACCCCTAGTTAGCTAATGGAACTGGTTAGTTCAGGTGGTGGTTTGGGCCTGACTCAATGTGGTGTAGCGTTGAGCAATAATTGGTTAATATTGATTAATTACTACAACTGTTTTACTGCTTTCAACTACTGCTTTTAAATGCTAGCTTTATGCAAAAGAACGTTTAGCCTCCCTTAGATATATCCTGCATCATACCTTCTCTTCCGGTATGACTTGCTGAGTACAGTGGGTAGTACTCAGTCTTGCTCTCTTTTCCCCCACACCAGAGCTGAAGTTCTTCTCAGTTGGAGATGTCTCGAAGAAGTTGGTTTCGTCGCTGCCGTTAAGGATGCCTAAACAGTAATAATATTTAATGATCATCTTTATTCCAAAATGTCATGTTTTCATAGGAATTGCTAGCCTAAACATCATATATTTTGTCTTCATGGTCATGGTTTACCATCAGCGTGTCTTACATTATGGAGTATGACTTATTACGTACTCCCTCTATTTTAAATTGATCTACATATAGTTTTTTTTATGTTATTTCTAAATGATCTACATACATATTTATGTTCATTCATTAAGTCCATTCGTTATTTGTGCATTAGAGTAAATGGACATTGATGCATGCATCTATACACAAGTATTTATAACCCACATGCAATATTTTGATTTGCTATTGGCTAGGAAATAGTTGGGATGGTGCATGCATCGAGTTTGTTGCTAAAGTAAATATAGTATAAGAGAGTTATTAGCTTTTCTTGGTCTTGGTGTACCTATGAAATATGTAGATTAATTTGGAATGGAGAGAGTACAATACAAAATTGTAGTGTTGTTTTGACTGTAACTAGAGATCATTAATCCCTCCTTGTTTCAGACGAACCATCAATTGTGAAACTTCCAGAATATGAACAGTGCCAGATGCTTTCCGTGGAGAAATTGATGGCAAAGGATTAGAAGAAAGAGCAACCATAGATAACATGGATCCTTCCCGCCCTTTTCTTGTTCTCAATGTATTGTATTTGATTGGGATAAGGTCGACGAGGTATGGTGGCTGATCTTCCTCTCAGTTTCTGTCTGCCCTACCTGCTTGTTGATAATAATTAATTCTTTCTTCCAAATCCAGTGGATAGCTCTAAAAACTGCTTGGATCGCCAAGCGGTTAAAAAATGATATAATCATCCCGGACCCAGTACCTCAGGTTTTTCTCTAATCTTCATTTGCAGAATTCAGTTGCCAAATCATCCTGTTATGTTAGTAATTTTTTCTAATCCTGCAGCATTTTAATTTGTTTACCTAATAAGTTGTCCCTTCTGTTTTTTTTTAAAAAAAAGAAAGTTATTTTCGCTGAAACAAAATGGTTTGTCAATGAGAGTGCACTATTATTGTTTTGCTTCGATGACATTGGATACTGATTGCTTTTAGATCGGGCGAGACGCCTTCTTTGATATTACTCCCCGCTTGACCACTGTCTTGGAAAAGGATAGCGTACGGTGCTTCCTCCCGTTGTTTGTGCAATGTGAGTCGATCATGACGTATCAGTGTGCCATCACCTCAGAAACCTTAACCCACATGGTCAGGCATAATGCCTTGCGATGTGCAAAAGTTGTATTGAAGGGCAAGGCACCTGAACTCCGTTGTAAGCACGCTAATCCAAACTGCATGAATCCGTATGGATATGAAGCTGCTGAACGGTTCTCTGCTGACATGACCAAGTTGCTCTTCCGCCATGGTGCTTCAGCAAATGTACGCACAGCCAGCGATGCCGGAATTCAGGGACTACTACCGCTTCATGTTGCGGTTGAAAATGCTTGCATGCACAAGTATCTGGAGGACAATCTATCTCCGACTCCAATGCAGTATCACGAGGATTACATCTGTAGGATCGAATCACAAGAAACCAAGCCTAGCAGAGGGAGAGTGAATGGTAGAGAAAACCAAAACCCAAAACTTTTAGTGGAAATAAAAGTTACCCTCAAATCGATGGAAATCTCGACGTAGTCCTGTCGCCGCCACCAGTCGAACCGCTTGCACGCCGCCAGTCGAACCGCTCGCACGCCGCTGGTCGAACCGCCTCCCTGCCGCGTGAACCCGATGAAATACAAATCGAAGAACTCTCAAAGTAGATGACAACTTTATTACTTCTCTCTGTGTTTACAAAGTGCAACAACAGCACACCTTACAAAAATCTCGACTAAACTCGAAACCCTAACTAAACTATCAACTCAATTGCTCTCAAAGCGATACCGGGAAGCCTCACACTCTCTCTCTATTTATACCACAAAACCCCTACTCAAAGTAGGTGTAAAACTCCTATTCCCAATAGTACTCAATCCCTCAATTTCCTTTTTCTCCGAAACCACAGCCGAACGCATCTGCTGTACCGGCTCGGTCTCGGTCTCCATCGCACGGGCCGACACCAACTCGGCCTCTCTGCCTTGCCCTCCAGGCTGACACGGTCTGTATCCAACCGAGCCGCTGCATTGCTACCTGTTTGCACAGAACGCGCACACAAATGCATGCTACAGTACATAGTCACAGGAAACGGGGTCGGTGGCAGCGATCCTCGACCCGGGAACGCCGTCCCCGTCCCGAAAACGCGGGGTCATTTTCATCCCCACCTTGTAAAAACCTCTCGCAAGTAGCATATCACGTTCCTCGATCCCGTTCCTCGATCTCATCGACCCAGGAACTTTGTGACTATGTACAGTACCGCCCGTACTGTAGCACCATATGCCAGCCAAACACAGACACGATCAAGCACACATATATGCATGCTACGGTACCTCGCCGTACTGTAGCATCATATACTCTTTCTCGGTTTTACTCCAATCCCCTTCGCGAACACTGACGCTTGCACGCACATCTCGTGAAGCCCGTTGTGAAAATCTCTCCCACACGGTGTCCATCCACCGTGTGCCATCTCGAATCCAACTTCGTCACTCGGTATCCTTGACCGTCTGGACCTCAACTCCTCCCTGAGTCTAGTCCCGATCCCCACCGTTGACCGAAGTTAACCTCTAAGAATCCCGACTCTAGTCACCTTCTCACATGGTATCCCGACCACACTAGACCTCTGTTCCTCCCTGAACATAGTCTTGGTCCTCATCATTGACCAAGGCTGACCTTAAGTCACCTGCACACAATCAGACAAAACAACCGTTTCTGGGCACAGATATCACAACCTGACCCACATTAGTCACACGCACTCACACCAACATTCACACATCTTTTCAAACCAATTCACTGATTAAATCATTTGTATAGCCAATTGTTCATTACAAATATTAATTATGACAATGATTTCACAACATCTACAAGCTCATTCATCTCCTCTGCCTACCTGAGATGGTTTGTTTCACTTATCTCTTTCCAAATTAATTAAAGTACTATATATATATATATATACATATATATATATATATATATATATGTGTGTGCGCGCGCGCGCTTTGGATCGGTTTGGCACAAAGTGGAACTATAAATTGGAATGGGATTGAATCATACCTTGATCTCTCGGAGTTCCCATTTCTCTGTTGTTTGTTCCTCTTTCTTTTACTCTCGTTTAGAAGCACAGAGAGGATTGTGTCTCGGTTCTTCCCTGTGTTTCAGTGGCTTGCTTGATCGGGTAGCTAGAGATTTTTCTTAGGGTTTAACTCTTAGGTATTGATCTCTATTTATAGCCACTGCACATAGGGGGAACCGGCACTAGGGTTAAGGCGGTAATCCCCCGATCGGGGATGTTCATGAGAGATCGATCACTGTAGCGATCGCCCTAAACAAAATATCTCTTTGCCGACTTTAGGTTTAGCCGCAAGATCATATTTTGTGTTCACACTAACATTCTCCCCCTTGATCGTGAGGCTAAACTTATAAGTCCATTTCTCAATAAAATAGTATACCAAGACAAAAGATTACAGTGACCAATATAAAGTATCACAGAATCCAGTGACTATAGCGTACTATTATATTTTAAAATAAACTTCTTTAATCTTACGAGCTCTTTGAACTTATTACATTAGGCTTATACAAACTTATGGACTCACTTTTCAATAAAACAGTACATCAAGACACTAGATTACAATAGTCAATTAAGCACCACTGAACCAAGTGACTATGGTTCCCATTTAATTTCAAAATGAGTCCGCCTTAGTTTTATGGGGAGTCAGTGCCATATAGGTTCCTACTTATTCCAGGATCAAAGGCTTTTCTACCAAACCCATGCCAGCAACATGTTCTTTAAATACAATGGGTGGTAGGCCTTTTGTAAGTGGATCCGCTAACATCAAGTTAGTGTTCATATACTCAATGCTTATTGTCTGATCCTGGATCATTTCTTTCACAACATGGTACTTGATATCAATGTACTTGGCAGAAGCACTTGATTTGTTGCTACTCGCATAGTATACTGCTGGTTTGTTATCGCAGTATAATTTGAGTGGTTTTGATATGCTGTCGACCACTCTTAATCCCGGGATAAAGTTTTTCAGCCATATTGCCTGTCCAGTAGTTTCATAACATGCCACATACTCAGCCTGCATTGTCGACGATGCAGTAACCTTTTGTTTGGAGCTTTTCCACGATACAGCTCCCTTTGCAAGGGTGAATATATAACCTGACGTGGATTTCTTATCATCAATACACCCTGCAAGATCAGAGTCCAGATAACTGACAACTTCAAGGTTTTCAGACTTTCTATATGTGAGCATGAGGTCTTTAGTGCCTTGTAGATAACGCAAGGTCTTCTTAGCTAATTTCCAGTGTTTTAGACCTGGATTAGATTGATATCTGCCAAGCATCCCGGTAACAAAAGCTAAATCAGGGCGAGTGCACACTTGTGCATACATTATGCTTCCGACAGCTGAAGCATATGGTATCGACTTCATCTGCGCAGCTTCATACTCATTCTTAGGACATTGGAACTTTCCATACTTATCACCCTTCATTATAGGAGCAGGCGAGGCTGAACAATTATGCATATTATACTTCTTCAGTACCTTTTCTATATATGCTTTCTGAGATAACCCCAAAACACCATTTGATCTGTCTCGGTAAATCTCTATACCCAACACATAAGTGGCTTCACCGAGATCTTTCATTTCAAACTTAGAGGCCAGAAATTTCTTTGTTTCCAGTAGCATATTTCTGTCATTACTGGCTAAGAGTATGTCATCAACATATAATATTAGGAAGATGAACTTACTCTCTTTAAACTTAGCGTATACACAGTCATCCTTTTTATTTTCTTTAAAACCAAATTGTCTTATGATTTGGTCAAACTTTAGATACCACTGCCTTGATGCTTGCTTTAGTCCATAAATTGATTTCTTTAGATGACATCCCATATGTTCTTTTCCTTTCATAACAAAACCTTCTGGTTGTGCCATGTATACATCTTCATACAGATCACCGTTCAGGAATGCCGTCTTAACATCCATTTGGTGTAATTCCAAATCATAATGAGCAACTAGTGCCATAATAATTCTGAATGAATCCTTAGTAGACACTGGAGAAAATGTTTCATTATAATCAATCCCTTCTCTTTGTGTAAATCCTTTTGCTACAAGCCTTGCTTTGAACCTTTCGATATTTCCCTTGGGGTCACGTTTAGTCTTATAGACCCATTTGCAGCCAACTGTTTTGGCTCCTTCGGGAATTTCTACTAAGTCCCAGACCTTATTTGTACTCATGGATTTCATTTCGTCTTTCATAGCTTTTAGCCATTCAGACGAATGTTCACTCTTCATTGCTTCTTTAAATGAGATGGATCATTATCTAGTATAGGCTCATTCACCTCTTCACTCATAGGTTCATTCACCTCTTCATTCATGTAAGTGACATAGTCACTTGGAATCGCTGACTTTCTAACTCGTTGTGATCTTCTGACGGGCTCGTTATTTTGCTCATCTATCACAATCTGGGGCTGCTGAGCATCCTCATTATTCTCACCATTTGATACACTACTAGACGTAGTTGCAGGAGCTTCAGCAGGTGTTGCATCATTATTTCTTTCTATTTAAGGTGCAACATGAGTATGTGTTGAGAAAACGGGTTCTTCAATTATAGGCATTGGAACATAATTCCGTTTCTTTTCCAGAACAACTTCTCTGGGTGTCATATTCTCCTTGATTATGTCATTTTCCAAGAACACAGCGTGTCTTGTCTCAATGAACTTTGTAAACTGATTTGGGCAGTAGAATCTATATGCCTTTGACTTATCAGGATAACCGATAAAATGACAACTGATTGTTTTGAGGTCTAATTTTCCCATATTTGGATTGGAAACTCGTGCTTCAGCAGGACAACCCCACACATGAAAATAATTTAGGGTTGGTTTCTTCCCAGTCCATAATTCAAAAGGTGTCTTAGGGACTGATTTACTGGGAACCCTGTTAAGAATGTGTGTAGCTGTTTTAAGAGCTTCCATCCATAACTTTACCGGCAGAGTGGAGTGACTTAACATACTTCGTACCATATCCATAAGAGTGCGATTACGCCTTTCAGCTACTCCATTTTGCTGGGGTTCGCTCGGTGCTGAGTACTGGGCCTTAATGCCATTTTCCTGTAAGAATCTCGCAAAAGGTCCAGGAATTTGACCATAAGTAGTATGTCTACCATAGTATTCACCACCACGGTCAGACCTTACAATTTTGATCTTTCGATCATGTTGATTCTCAACTTCTGCTTTGAAAATTTTAAATTTGTCTAATGCCTCAGATCTTTCTTTGATTGGATAGATATATCCATAACGAGAGTAATCGTCGGTGAATGTTATGAATGAATCAAATCCATCCACTGACTTTTCATTAAATGGACCACAGATGTCTGTGTGGATGATTTCCAAAACTCCCATACTTCGATTTGCACCTTTCTTGATTTGCTTGGAATATTTTCCTTTGATGCAATCAATGCAGTGATCAACATCTGCATCTGAGAAGTCCAAAGGATAAAAGATATTTTCTTTAATGAGACGCTCAATTCTATATATATATATATATCTTTGTAGCATGACAAGAAAAAGTTCTCATGTGTCATCTTATAAAATTTCCCACATGTGCAAAGCCATGCATGTTATTATTTCATATATAGAGACAAGAAGTCAGCAGCTCCACTAGTTAACTAGATTTAGTACGTTCCGCTTTGAGATTGCTCCTAGTTCATGCTTACTTCAATTAGATGTAATAGGAAGTTATTTCCCGCTGCCAGCTTGCATACAAGTGCTCATTCGCCCTTTTCTATTGTGTGCAGAAGGTTTTCTTGGATACGATTAGACTTCTTGCCGAGAAAACAGATAATCTTGTTGATGAGCTCTGGAATTACACGGCAAGCTTGTACAGACCGCAGTTTTACTCCTGGCAGCTCAAAAACATATTCGCAAGATCAAACCTGATGGGTTTTGTATTATCACGCACCTTTTATTTAAAGAGTATGCTGATTCCCTAAGATGTGCCAAAGGTGATACTGGAGAGGCGCAGAAGCAGCTGGAGGAAAGGGAAGCACTTCTGAGTTGTAAATCCGAGCTTTTTAGTGATTCCCTAAGATGTGCCAAAGGTGATACTGGAGAGGCGCAGAAGCAGCTGGAGGAAAGGGAAGCACTTCTGAGTTGTAAATCCGAGCTTTTTAGTATAATTTTGCTAGCTGGTGAGGCTCTTGATAACTACATTCAAGCACATTCAGAGGTTACATTTACTTCCTTTTCTTAACATTGCCATCTGATATCTTCCTCACTGTAAGTTTTCACATTAGGACTAGCCACTTAGTCGCACGTTGCGTGACATTAAATACCCGTATGAAAACCTTGTATATATGAGTCAAAATATATGGTATGAAATTCTACTTTAAATTTGAAAATTGACAATACCATAGAACTTAATAAATAATTTTTAGAACCACCGCTGCATAGGGTGGAAGTATCTCTTTCGCCCGCTGCATAGGGTGGAAGTATCTCTTTCGCCTATCTTAAGTATTAATCACAAGTATTGTTATCAGTACGAAATTGGAAACAATAGCCTATAAATCCTCTCTGCTTGGTGATGAGAGGAACTAACTCATATACTGCCAGAGAGTAGTAAAATCTAACAAAGTGATCTACAAAATATTTCTGACTTCAAAATTGTATGAACCTAAGTTATCCTACCATGTGCACTTCACAGAGTTAAAAAAAATGAATTAGGTTGGGTTTGGAGTATGATAAAAGAGTAAACAAATCCGATGTATATCCATACGGATTTCTGTATTTGCAGCTCTTCAATTCAATCTAGCTTTTAGCAGCAAAACGAAATATGTGAAATCTAAAGACCAATTATAGTCATAGGAGTTATTCTAAAAGAAAATTTACCATTTATAGAACCAAATATGAGCATATGGAATCTGACAATGTAGTAAAATAGGTAAATTGGCATTCTGTGAGTTACTTTATTATTAAAGTAACTCTGTAGCTGAATTTCTCAGAACAAGCCCTTACTGTTTTTTTAAATGGACATTAGGGCATATAGATGCAACCAAGGCAGTTGCACAAACGTCTTCTCTGCCTGCTGGATCTGCTGTAGAGAAAAAGGTAATTGCATTCAGATGTTAATTACCAATGAGTTTTTATATATTCGCTTTTTTTAGTTTTCCATAGTCTCTTGTTAATTTATTCTGCAACAGTGCGTGGGATACCACGTTGTACCGTAGCATGCAGGGAGAAGCAGATAATGATTAGTTCCTTAGGTTCCACGTTATATGTTTGCTGTTAGGGCAAGTTTTATAGTAGGGGTAGTTATCACATCTAATTTTATTTATGCAAGATAAAAGGTGATGCATATAATACACCACATCTACACTATCTCTAGCATACTATCCCAAATAATTTTAATTTATTTGTTTGTCCAATCCTCTCTTTCTTTTATTTTCTTTTTCTTGAAGGTTTGTGGGGAGGGATTGCCTCTTACATGAAGGGTGGCTCACTTTTTCTTTCCTCATTTATTTTTTCCGTCTCATTTATTTTTAGGGCAACACATCAAGTATGATAGTACCTGCCCTTAGTTGCTATCCTATTGGATGTATATGCCAGAGTACCAGATCATTATCTTTGAAATTGGGATATCTATAAAAGTAGATGGTGTTTCTCATGTCTGACACCTATTTCCCTGGTAAGGGTTGCTCGGCAGTTTTTCAGCAGTGCATCATCCTAGGTTATCAAACTGTCGACAAATCTGAAAATAATTGATCAGCTATGGATCATATGTTTTTCTTTGAAGTATTATGTGTTTAGATTGATTTTCCCTCCTTTATCTGTGCGTGCGGTCTTGCGATAGCTTCTTTAGATGTTTGATCATAACCTATGTACTCCCTCCGTTTCATAATGTAAAACTTTCTAACATTATCCACATTCATATATATGTTAATGAATATAGACACACATATATATTTAGATTTATTAACATCTATATAAATATGGGGAATACTAGAATGACTTACATTATGAAACGGAGAAAGTACGATGTTAGAATGAAGGAATTCAGTATGATTAGTGATATTGCAGTTGAATTGTAATAAATAAAGATGCAACTCCCTCCGATGCATATTCTAGGTCGTTTAACTTTTTTTCCTAGTCAAGTTTAACCAAGCTTATAAAAAATATAGCAACATCTAAAATACCAAACTAGTTTCATAAAATGTAGCATTAAATATATTATGATAATATGTTTGTTTTTGGTTGAAAATACTAATATATTTTTCTATAAACTTGGTCAAACTTGACTAGGAAAAAAATCAAACGACTTATAATATAAAACAGAGGGAGTATATGTATGTTATTTTCTTCATTTACTTGTTAACTTTTCACTCAAATGTTACCAGAAAAAAAATTTCTCTGGTCGATCAAGCTGGAAATTAATGTTTGTTGGGTTTCACGACACTTAATCTTCATTGAATTATGGGTCAGGCTGTGAGTAAAAAAGCACTTAGAGGATGGGATCCGACATACACGAGGAGAAGTTTTTTCCCCTGCTGGAGATCAGTTTTGTCGGGCAATGCAGCAGATGACGTGCCTGTGGGAAATTTTGGAGCGGTCCATATTTCAATGAGCAAATTGTCTTCGATTTATACTCATAAAGGTTTCTTGGGAGGAATTCAGCTTCAATCGAGAAGGTACAGTACTGCTGCATTCAAAATGCTCACCAAAGTGCTAAAGAATGCATGAGTGAAAAGGTATGTTGTGACCTTTTTGTTTTTCTTTTGTTAGAAGTTTAGCATATATATAATAACTCAAAAATAGATTATACTGTCAAGCTGTTTGGTAGGGCTTAGGGATTCTCTAATTCACACTTGTTCGTGCTCCACCTTCCATTATGTTTAATTAGTCATATTGTTTTTCTTTGTGCAGGTGCTTACTGACATGTAGCTGTTGATAATCATGTTTCTGCAAACTGTTATGCGGTTCATGTTTCTCTGAGATTTGGGAGGGTTAGTGATGAATGCATATGTGTTGTGCGGACACCTTACCTTATACTCTCTCCATCTACTTTTGATAGTCATATTTCATCTTGGCACACAGACCAAGGATAAGTAATTCTACTTATCATCTATTTAAACATGCTACTAGTCATTCCTCGTAAACAAGCGATTCATTAATATTTACATTTCTCGATGCCCATGTAGCCAATCTTGTGTGGAAGAATGGAGAGTCACGCATTAAATCTGATAAGGTCATTAAGATGATAGGTTGTTGGATTAAAATATGCCTATTAAAAATAAATTTTTCAGATTTGGGAATATGACTATCAAAAGTATATGGAGGAAGTACTAAGAAGGAAGGTCGTCGAATACATGTATCATGTGACCACTAAATTAAGGCCCGGTGTAGTTCCCTAAATTTTTTTTCCCAAAAACATCACATCGAATCTTTGGACACATGTATGGAGCATTAAATATAGGGTGTGTTTAGTTCACGCTAAAATTGGAAGTTTGGTTGAAATTGGAACGATGTGACGGAAAAGTTAGAAGTTTGTGTGTGTAGGAAAGTTTAGATGTGATGGAATAGTTGGAAGTTTGAAGAAAAAGTTTGGAACTAAACAAGGGCATAGATAAAAACAAAAACTAATTGCACAGTTTGCATGGAAATCGCGAGACAAATCTTTCGAGCCTAATTAGTCCATGATTAGCAATAAGTGCTACAATAACTCACATGTGCTAATGACGGCTTAATTAGGCACAAAAGATTCATTTCGCGGTTTTCAAGCGAGTTATGAAATTAGTTTTTTCATTCGTGTCCGAAAAGCTTTTTGTGCTGTCATGTCATGTGTGATGTTAAACTAGATGGCAGGACCTCATGGCCCATGTCGTGTATTCGGCTCCTTGAACCTTAGGGCGTTTACAATGCGCCACACGTTTTCGCTGTTCCTCAGGTGCCACGTAGACGAAGAAAATTACTAGCTACATTTTCCATAATGCAAGTTACTTATACAGTGGGTCCCAGTAGTAGCTACTTTATCACTGATATGTGGGGAATTCCATTCCACCGCCGACGTCGGGACGAACAGCGTGCCGGCCGTGCTACAGTACCGTGCGAGGAGGATAATTAGGCGCGCAGTTATCAGGTTGTTAGGATAGTTTTGTTATCCCTTTTATTTAGTTAAAGATCAGTTCGGATGTAAGGCTATTATAGCCGTCAAGTTGTGGTTAATGTTAAGCAGAACGACGTAACTACACAGCTAGTGGTAGCTGGTTTGTCTAACCTATACTTCAAATATAATTTTCTCTTAAACTAATTATCCGATCTACGATCCGATTATACTGTTATGTTCGTAACAATTAAATCTTTACAACAAGATCTCGTATGATTATATTTTGATGAAAAATCACAAATTACTTTTATGATATGTCTAAATTACTTTTAGATTTCACTAAGTTACTTCTTAGATATATAAAAGTAAATTCAGTAAAACCTAAAAGTAATTTACATATATTATAGAAGTAACTTAGAACAAAACGAAGGTAACTTTAGCATGTCATTTGAAGTAAATCCATTGTAGAGATAAAAACATGACTCTATCTAGAAATTAAATTAATCAGCACAAATTATGGAATTAACTAAAATAATAATAAAAGTAATCACCTCAGAGCATTATGAATGTATAGGAAGTATTTTAATCAAATCTAAAAGTAACTTTATATATATGTGTGTGTGTGTGTGTGAGATAATTTGTTCAATGAAAAAAGGCATTAATTAAAGTTACTTTCTTTTTCTTACAAGTTACTTCTGTAATATATGTAAATTATTTTTAGGCTTTACTGAATTTACTTTTATATGTCTAATAAGTAACCTAGTGAAATCTAAAAGTAATTTAGACATATCATAAAAGTAATTTGTGATTTTTCATCAAAATATAATCATGTGAGATCTTGTTGTAAAGATTTAATTGTTACGAACACAACGGTGTGATCGGATCGTAGATCGGATGAGTAGTTTAAGAGAAAAGTGTATTTGAAGTATAGGTGGATGGTGCCTCTTATAGATGGAGTGGTAGCAGGTTTAGACAAACTAGCTACCACTAGCTGTCTAGTTACGTCCGATCTCTATATCCAACCGTTGCTATAAAGAGAAAATGAATAATCAACGCTACTGAACCAAGTATATATGGAAGGGTAGAAAAATTAGTTACCGTCACAAGTGAAAACAAATATAGTTTCCTAACTTTCATCTAAATCAGAGTACGCCAGAAAGGAAGAGAAATCAGCTCGCCTATTTAACGCTCTTGTTGTTATCCTACCGTCAACCTATTGCTAGTTACCTTCATGTCGTGCAACATCTTACTATACAGTCATAGCTGGAGACCACCAATAAAGGAAATCAACAATATTATGAGCCATAAATGATTGAAGCAACCTTAAAGCTAAGAACTGAATCTATCAGTGTGCAACATTATTAGTTATACATTTTTAGCTAGCAACATAGCTATCTAATTCTATAGCTTATGGGCCCAAATTCCATACACTTCAGACAATTTTTGTGTGAACTCCATATAGACAGAAGTATTTTCTTGTGAACTCCATACTAAAAAAAATAAATGTTGTTAGGTCATAGTCAGAAAAGGGATTAAGCTTGATTTAGTTCAGTAACTCTCCACCATTGCTACAGTTACATCTCCTTTTTTCCCCCTTCTGTTATATCTGAAAGCCACCCAAATAAGCCAGGACACAAATCAGATATTATTAGCATTCCTTATGGATATAAAGAACTAAAATTCACAACCAATTTTCAGACAAGTGATGCATCTTATATTTTTACACAAAGAAAATATGAAGGAAGATTAAAAAAAATAAAGGCCAAAAAACAAACCCACACATACGCTGCTTGAAGCACCATTCAAGATAGAAATTGAATCTGTCACTATGCTCATGGAAAATATATATAATATATAAGAGTGTATTATGTTTCATTCATAAGAGTAGCAGTCCTGCATAAGAGTAGTTGAAAATCATATGGCCGCTGAATCTCTTCTCATGCATAAAAAGGATCCAGAATATATTGTTATAAAATGCATGTTTTGTTCCATTTTTCTACCAGAATCCATTTTGTCCTGCATTCCCTGCCCGACGATCCCCACTCATGCAAGAGACAAGGTTGCAATAAAAGGCCGCGCAGCTCGAGCGGAGGCAGAGCGGGAGGGACGCTCGGCGGCGTGGAGCGGGGTGGCGCGGAGCTTGCCGGCGTGGAGCGAGACGGCGTGGATCTGGCGGTTGGCGTGGGCGTGGGCGGCGGAGGACTCGAGGAGGCCGCCGTCAAGCTGCTTCTGCTACTACGGACGACGACGGGGTTGACGGCGCGGAACGAGGACGACAACGAGGTTAGGAGCGTCATCCGCCGCCGCCTCTTCCTCCGCTGCCTCCTCTTTCACAACGCGCAGCCGATTCCTCCACCGCCATCTTCCCTTCTCCCCAAGCCGCCGACGCCGCGCCATCGACGTTGGGGGCGACGAAGCATCGGGCCACGCTCTCTCCCACAACGCGCCGTGCGCCTCGTTCCTCGCCTCGCTCTGACGCACGCCTTCCAAAACTCACGAAGAACACGTGCCCAACTTTGGCTCCGCGGTCTTCAGGTTGGGGGTGTCAGACGCATGCATGGCGTCGAATCTCCAACGTGGTGGGTCGAGGCTGAACGCCACGGCGACGGTCGGCGACACACTGTAAATGCCCTTATTGATGTGCGATATCTGCCATCGCATGATGTACCAGGTTGACTTCATTCCAAATTAGAAACAAAGTGCATGGTTGACCATACAGTTCCTTGAACTGAAGTGATTTTTTAGACTACTAGCATGTATGACAATCTCTACTGGGATAAGCAAGATGGGAAATGTTTTCAGGAATAGGAAGCTGATGAGCTTTAACTTCGTTGGGCAATTTCCCAGCTGTCCTATTGATTTCTCTTGATATCCATTTAACCTAGCTACATGATATTTTTTGGGATGCCTGATTGAATTTGACTCCATAGAGGCCTCAGACTCCAATCGCTCAGCATCGAAGTTTCTCTTCTTAACAGTATCTGCAATCATCGCATTATCTGGAAGAAATGTACTACCTAAAACGTTAAGGAATTTGGCCACCTCCATTGTGTCACGGCGGCAACATCGTTGGGCCTCACTTCGAACCAATCAACAGCAGCCCAACCCATGAGTCGGCCCAGGTGTGAAAAGCAGCCGAGTTTCCCTGAGAGTGAGTGGTCCCAGTAGTCAGAGGCTGGGCCACTGTCATAGAGAGAGAGGCTTGATAGTGTATTGCTATATAAGCCGGCAGGGTTAGAGAAAGGATTGAATGATGTATTACGAACAACTCAAATCTAATTCAATCTCTTCCCTGTTCTATCTATGTTCTTCATGTTCTTCCTCTATTCTTACTTCTTTCTCAAGCCTAGATCCATTTCTCTCTCTTCTTTGGCGTGAATCAGTCGCGGTAGATGTTAAGATTGTGACATTTGGTATTAGAGCTTCATCCTGGAGAAGCCACGCTACACATCACGGCTGCAGTTGCAAGTGGAGGTGATGGAGAAGCAGAGTATCGACTTCGGCAAGGTTTTGGGAGAGATCCAGGAGCCGCTGGTGGCCCTGAATCTCAAGCAAGGTGAAACCCAAGTGGCGAATTGGCGACCTCAAGTGGAGACTGCAATGCAAGAGCTGCGCGAGGAAGTGTTCGATCTGAGTCAACAAATGGAGCTCATGAACAAGGCTTCAAGTTCCTCTGCGGCGAATCCTTCCCCAACTCGAGTTCTATTGACAGACGAGGAGAGGAAGGCTCCGCTACTCCCTACGCCACCTACACCACTGATCACCGGGGAAGGGTTTCGGGGATGGTTACCACCCTGATCCCGACTCCGGTCAAGAGTACATATGATTTCCCTACCAATTCTCTAAATAATTTTGAGCAATCTGAATTTGGAGGTGGAGAAATTGATGGGGGATTTGGTGTGCCTCAGTATAATCATAGGGTTCCAAGTTGGATTTTCCTAAGTTTGATGGAACTGATCCTTTAGATTAGAAGATGACATGTGAGCACTATTTTGATGTGATCAACACTTTTCCTGGATTATGGGTTAGGATAGCAACCATCTATTTTTCGGGCAGGGCAGCATCGTGGTTAAGATCATCAAAGGCTCATGTTAGGTTTCCAGTTTGGGATAATTTTTGTGTGGCAGTGTCCAACAAATTTGATAGAGATCAACATGAGACTCTTATTAGGCAAATGGATAACATTAAACAAATGGGTTCAGTTTGGGAGTACTATGAAAAATTTGATGAGTGAATGAATCAAATTCTGAATATGAGATACCTGCCTGACATATCATTTTACTGAGGGATTGCGTCGGGAGATCAGGAATGCAGTTCTTCTGCATCGGCCAAAGGATTTAGAGACAACATTGGCGATTGCTTCTTTGCAAGAGGAGGTTATTTTGGAATCCTCTGCAGTGCCTGTTTCAAATCCGAAGAAGATTGACAATGGGTTGAAGATTCGACCAAATCCTGCTTACAAGGGTGCTTTACCTTTGCCCTTGCCACCAAATCGTGGGGTGACTACTGGCAGTGTGTCTCGAATGGAAGATCACAAGACTCTTGACAACGGCAAGTTGGTGAACAGTACTGATAAGATTTATGTGCTAAAGGCTCAACGCAGAGCTCAGGGCTTATGTTATATTTGTGCTGAAAAATGGTCTCCTACTCACAAATGTGCTAATACTGTTCAGTTGCATGATGTTCAGGAATTACTTACCACCCTGGGTTCTGAAATTTTGTATGATCAGGAATTTACTGAAGAATGTGAAGGATCTGACAGTCAGGGCTTAATGGCTATTTCAGTTCAGTCAATGCATGGGTCTGAAACTGTGGGTTGCATGCGTATGTTGGGATTCATTCAAGGTAGAGAGATGCTGATCCTTGTTGATTCTTGCAGTACAGCTAGTTTCCTTAGCTCTCAGCTCAGGCTATCTCAGGAGTCATGCCTGTATCAAAAACTCAGGTGAAGGTGGCAAATGGCACTGTTCTGACATGTATTGCAGCAGTGCCAAACTGTGAATGGATGACTCAAGGATGGGTTTTCTGTACCAATTTTAAAGTCTTGAATCTGGGCAGTTATGACATGATTTTGGGTATGGATTGGTTAATGCATCTTGCTGAGTAATTATTTGATAAAAAAATACTAATGGAACTGTAATAGATATAAGCCTTATGTATCAAATTGCTGAGTAATTATTCTCATTTCTCGAGCAGATAGGGTACAAG
Source organism: Oryza longistaminata (assembly GCA_009805545.1). Taxonomy (NCBI): domain Eukaryota; kingdom Viridiplantae; phylum Streptophyta; class Magnoliopsida; order Poales; family Poaceae; genus Oryza; species Oryza longistaminata. The sequence goes on from WNHE01000981.1 coordinate 195,873, forward strand.
AAACATTGTTGTGAAAACTAAAAGCAAGAGGGTATCAAATCCTATGATTTTGCAAAAAAAAAAAAATATCAAATTCAAATTACAATCTCATAATCATTATATGGCATCCAATGTCGTGCAATGCACGACTATGTGGCTATTGAATCATTAAAACAGAACCGGACACGATCTCATTCAAAACAGAGTATTACTTGTTGCGCAGGAAGCGATGAAAGCATAGGAATTCTATACTCAAAGAGCCCAGCCCTATTATATGATCTGTATTTCAATTGGACCAACATTTCATTATATATAGCAAGCCATTTATGTCTGTGTGCACCAAGGTGTAGTCTATTTGCCAAAGGTGTAAAGCAATTTTCTATTAAAATAACGTGGCTATATATGCCTCAACCATCACACTTTCTTTTTGTCTCGACTCTCGAACTCACCATCACATTTTTCTCTCTAGTCTCTTTATCCTATAAACTAGGAAGGTCATCTTTAATTTTTGACCCGTTTAATTCCACTTCCCTTTCATTTGTGCTTTATGGCTTCATGCGAAGGAGCAAAAGCCAAATGTGTCAAATACATTTTTCTGTTGCTTATATAAAAAGTGGTTATATATATATGCTTCAAGCGTCTTCTGTACATTGACTTTTTCTTACATTTGTAGATAAAATAATTTAATATATATATATTGTCATCTACTAATATATAGGAGTATATGCCAGAGGTTCAATAAATGATTAATAATTTGTTTATCATAAAATTCAAATGTATTTATGGCCAACATTACTCTGATCTAGGAAAGGGGGCAATCACGGACTGAAATAACCCGCATAAATAAGAAAACATAAAACTTTAGTATTTGGTAGTAAAACGTTGCCACTGCACTACACGTCCACTTTTTGCAAGAGTTAGATTCTCAGTGAAGTTCCGTGTACATAATTTTGCATGTATTACAAAGCTGAAGTGAGGTAGATAAACATTATTCCAAACACGGATTATCAATAGCTTTTCCATAACTACAATCCAATCCTTCTAAACAATTACTATTTGCAGCACAGTGGCAACAGTTTAGCAAATAAAATAAACCAGCCCTATAGTTGTTTGCACCTCTACATAAATCATTTCAAGTTGAAGTAGTTCCAAAAGATAATGGCCAGGAGACAGATCATATACAAACTGCAAGATTAATACACAGAAAGATGTATAGAAATGCCACTACATTCACAAAACAAGGCATTTTATTTTTATCTCACCACTTCCCGTTCCCTTTGTTACAAGTCAGAAGAAAGAGTGAATACCAAACAAACAAAAGCAGACAAGCTCTATGGATTACATGCATGGAAGCTATTGACAAAAACTAGGCCACTTCACACTAAAACTGGCAAGCATAAAACAGCATCAATCACTACCCGTATCAAACTTATCATACAGTAAAATTGCCAATTTGGCTGATGTCTGGTGTGATTTAATTTAGCCATCATATACCTTGTGTCAATCAATCAAGCCACAAACAAAACAACCACCATCTGAAAATTCCACTCTAGTTGTTGATGGAACCTTGATGCTTTCGGCCAACACCCCAAAGACATGGTAATATGACAATGAGGCGCTAAGCTTGTAATAATAACTACTAGTGGTATAGGATCAATTTGCAATCTACACATATAGTAATAATTTACTCTGCGACTAATGAAGATGAGGACAAGCTGTCACCTGGAATTCCAATAGCAGTGAGCTAGGGCGGCAAGAGGAACCTTGTTCCCATGGAAATGTGCATGCACAAGGCGAAGCATATGGTGAAGATGGCCATGGACTTGGAGGTGATGTGCTTGATGGCGAGGAACCCCTCGTTGCGGGCGGTGGCAATGCTCTTCCTTGCTCCATCGGAGACCCGCTGCGCCAGGAAATCGAGCAAGGAGCGGACGGTCTCGGCGGTGACTCTGCCAGTGACATCCAGCACAAACCTGCGGTTGCTGGGCACGGCAAGAGTCCTATAGCATGCTCTAACATTAATTCACAGGTCATCGGTGAAAAATGTCCGAGAAAACCATGCGCCTGCAGTGGAGAAGTGAATACAAAATCCAACATATTTCCTTGTGATGCAACATGCAAGCAGCAACAACGGACACCTAAAAAGAGGCAATTGAATTTAGGTATTTTATCAAACAACTTTGCAAACAACACAAAGTGCTATATAAAACGGATGCAGGGCATTTTATCAAACACATAGTGCACATATGATTGGCTACTATGCATACCTGTGCCAAACCGGATGAGGCTCCTGACAGACTTCCTCTGGATCCAAATGATTTGGGAATAGGAGTCTGTCCAACAACGCGTACTTGATCTAACGGGGACTAGGGAGGCAACTGATCCAGAGCTTTTGTGGTGACTGTTGGTTGGTATAGGAGGATTTGAAAGAGGTTACGAAGAGGATTAGTTGGGTTAATTACGGCGGCACCTCGTCTTCGCGTAGGTGGTTGCAGTTTCTTGTCGCTGATTTACTTCAAAGAGAAAACGGAACATGGTGCAGTTAATAGAAGGCGACGAGTCGTGGCTATGGCATCGTTATGGGCTAGGCCAATGGAAAAGCGTTTCACGTAACAGAGGCTGAGTAGGATGGGCTGGTCTGGCCCAATATTATTGAATGTCGATCTAACGTCCATCCGGAGGCCTGCAAATAATCCAACGGCTCAGGAATAAAGAATGACGTGGCGCAATGTGGTATAAGCTTTATAGTCTAGTGGGTACCAACCATATAAGAAGAAGGGATTTAACTTCTATCGGTTATCATGATTGCTCTAAAAATACAAATTGTCGTCCAGCAGTTGTAAGCAACTAACCGAATGTACTGAGTTTTACAACTAGAAAAGGCACAGTCGTTGTGCGTCTAGCAATTCCAACGATAGTTAAAGGCATGCTGGGGACACTGAAGACCGACTTTGTTGAGAGACTTTGATGCTGAATCAATGACTCACATGTGCTGCCCACATGCACCTACTTAACGCCCACCTGCACTTGACGTCGTATATACTATGTGAAACCCCGCGTATTATTGCGAGAATTTAGTACGATAACAATAAAAAAATAATATATAAAATAGCTAGATAACATCAGATTAAGTAAATTAACGTGTAAGATAGCTAGTATGTAGAATGGTGATTCAAACGGAAAAAGTAAGGTGGTATGACTTTATGGAAGAAGAAAAGTAGGGAGATAGTTTGGACCGTAGATTAATCATCTAAAGCTAAAAATAATTGACGTGATATGACTTAATTAGAGAAAAAAAATGAGAAATATAATTTGGACCATAGATTAATCATTTAAGCACTAATTAAGTGAGGATGAACTATATAAGTATATAGGATATCATAAAACATAATAAAGATATACATTGAAACATTATGTGAATTATGTTGGATGATAATTTAGCATGTTTGTATTTGAAAAGTTCTTAAATTATAAAAACTATAAAAATATAGCATGTTTGCATGATGTTTAAATATGATGATTGTTAGTGGATGATAATGTAGCATCTTGTTAATTAGTGGATGATGATGTGGCATCTTGTTAATGGATGATGATGTGACATTTTTGCATTTTAAGCTTAAGCAGTTAGTGGGGGATAACTTTAAAGTAAGATAGGATGCGTTCGAACCCATTCTCGAAATGAGAAAAACAAAGCAGTATATTAATACGTCATTAATTGAGTATTTCAAAATTATTTAAAAAATTATTAATATAACTTTTTATATATTTTATAATTTAAATAAAAACACGTCGTCTGTAAGTCTGGAAAGCGCGTACGGTGAAAAATAAGGTGTACAAATTGCGAAAGGTTTCACTTCACGGCACTTCCCGTTCCCTTTGTTACAAGTCAGAAGAAAGAGTGAATACCAAACAAACAAAAGCAGACAAGCTCTATGGATTACATCATGGAAGCTATTGACAAAAACTAGGCCACTTCACACTAAAACTGGCAAGCATAAAAACAGCATCAATCACTACCGTATCAAACTTATCATACAGTAAAATTGCCAATTTGGCTGATGTCTGGTGTGATTTAATTTAGCCATCATATACCTTGTGTCAATCAATCAAGCCACAAACAAAACAACCCATCTGAAAATTCCACCTCTAGTTGTTGATGGAACTTGATGCTTTCGGCCAACACCCCAAGACATGGTAATATGACAATGAGGCGCTAAGCTTGTAATAATAACTACTAGTGGTATAGGATCAATTTGCAATCTACACATTAGTAATAATTTACTGCTGCGACTAATGAAGATGAGGACAAGCTGTCACCTGGAATTCCAATAGCAGTGAGCTAGGGCGGCAAGAGGAACCTTGTTCCCATGGAAATGTGCATGCACAAGGCGAAGCATATGGTGAAGATGGCCATGGACTTGGAGGTGATGTGCTTGATGGCGAGGAACCCCTCGTTGCGGGCGGTGGCAATGCTCTTCCTTGCTCCATCGGAGACCCGCTGCGCCAGGAAATCGAGCAAGGAGCGACGGTCTCGGCGGTGACTCTGCCAGTGACATCCAGCACAAACCTGCGGTTGCTGGGCACGGCAAGAGTGCTGGACCACCGTGTCCATGACGCATCCAGGAGGACTCTGCGCCTGCGCCTCACTGACCACCACACAATTGGAGGTGTAGCAACCGAGGCCTGCCGCCTTGTCCTGACCAAGGTCTCGACGGCGCCATTGCAGACGGAGACGAGCAGGTCCTTGAGCTTGGCCTCGTGCTTGGGTCGGTGAATGCCGCGAGCAGCTGGTGAGAGGTGCGCGGCACGGTCACGGAGGCGGTCCGGTCGAGTAGGCCGCGACGGCGGTGCTAACGAACACCCGGACAAGGTCCTTGCCCTTGTCGCTGCAGAGCCAATCCGGGAGCGGGTGGGCGGTGGGGCCGAGGGCGGCGGCGGCGTGGTAGGACAAGACGAGGTTCCTGGCGAAGCTGCCGACGACGGCGGAGGCGAAGCGGTGCCGGCGGGGGAGAGCAGGGCGGTCCAAGATCCGATCGGTTTTTTGGTGGGGGAATCTATGCTCGAGGTCGAGGTGGAGTGGAGTCGGAGAGGGCGCGGAGGAGGCCGGGAGGCGAGGAGTGGGAGAGGGAGATGCGGCGGGAGAGATGGGGTCTGAGGCGGCGAGCTTGAGAGCTGGAGGAGGGTGCGGGGGACGTGGTCGGAATCGGAGCGGAGGAAGTCGGCGAGGTCGGAGCCGACCTGGGGACGGGGTCGGCGAGGGAGAGGACGGCAGCAACGCGGCGGCGATGGTGTGGTAGAGGCGGTAGAGGCCGTAGCGCCGGCAGTGGCGGCAGCGGCGGCAAGGAGGAGGCGGTGGCGGCGGAGGCGAGGGCCGCGTCCTTCGGTATCGGTGGGTTATCTGTCGCGACGCGGCCATTGCTGCTAGCTAGCAAAGCAAAGGGGAGAGGAAAGGGAAGGAAAACAAGGGTGGAAAGTCGTGCTCGGCACCAACAGAGCACGCACGGCACCCCTTTATTTTTCTTCTGACACACTTGACACACCCCACAGCAACTTGCTCCTAGTCCTACCAATATTGCTACACTCACCCCCGCCCGCCCGCTTCTCAGAAAAAAAAAAAACACGGATATTTTAAGGTCAACACGCTCCTACTAATCAAGACACGGGCGGATCCCCTCTCACCAGCATGAGCATGGCTCCCCTCTCCTCTCCGACTATTCACAGCATACTCTATGTCAACAATAATCATGTTCATCTTTATTACTGTACGTGGAATTGATTATACAAAACTCTACGACGCTTTGTTCTCTTTCTCTACCTATTGCACACTTACCGATAGGGCTTCCAGCAAATGCACCGAAAAGTTTCGTGACCGCAGCATGCACCAGCTCCACGTAGGCATTTATGTTACATTTTCAAATTTTATTTCTAGGTATATCGATATGCGGTACTCGGTACTGATGATTTTGTCATGTTTGGTTTTACTCTTGTTCTCTATTTGGTGTGTATCCCTAATTTTATATTTATGTCTACATGTATTATGTTATATTTACTTTATCAAATTCAAATATACCACCATTATATCAATAATACATCAAATAAACACTCATATTTGTATATACTCATATGTATGGCATATATAACATGGGCTATTACATACAATCCGTGTTATCCATCTCTATTATCCACTTCCTATATATATATATATATCTATTCTATCACCCTTCCCCTAAATAACTATTCTACACCCCCCTCCCATGGGTCAAACCCACCTCCCCACCCTCCTTGGGCCCAAAACCCCCTCCAACCTCGGTCAAAGCGTCTCCGCCGGTCACCCCGCCCACCACTCCCTCCCCGCGCCACCACTTTGCTGCTCTCGTCTTGCGGAATCGTGCAGTAACAGGACGGTCATCGTGCAGTAACAACGTCAACATTATCGCAGTAACAACGCCAAAAAGTAGCCATGATGGATCTTGTTTCGTTAAGCGTTTTTTTTATGAACTTCATGGTGGCAAACGGATTGAAAATACAAGATATGATATGAGAGATATTGCTCTCTAAAGATTGAGATTTAAAATACTCTAGATCTAAAAGACATTACTACTATAGTGCCACTGTTACTATGCATGTTCTCTGTTACTGCAAATTTCGTCATATTTTTGCAGTAAACAATGATGTTACAGTAACAATCTATATATTTTTGCAGTAACATGATGTTACTGCTTTTCTGGGATATGTTACTGCCGAATCATAGTAACAAGGTATGATTGTTATAGGTACATAACTGATTTGTTCACAGATCATCATATGGTGATTTGGTTAGAAGTGCTTGCCATGAACCATGAGATCATGGGTTTAAGTCTTGAATTCATCAATTTATTTTTAATTTTCATCTCATGGGTTCAAGTCTTGAATTCACCAATTTATTTTTAATTTTTCTAAAAGAGAGAGAAGAAGGAGGGGAGAAAAAAAGAGGAGGGGAATCGGAAAAAAAGAGAGAATGAGGGAGAGAAAAAAAAAGGAGGAGGAGGGAAATCGGAGAGAGGGGCGTTGGGAGATGGAGCGATGGGAGGGGAGGAGGTGGGGACGGATGGGAGGTGGAAGGGGTGTAGAATAGGGACTACCTATATATTTGTTGACAAATTTTCTCTTAAAATTTGACAGATATAATTATAGTACAATCGTAGTTTAATTACACTGTAACTTATATGTAATTACACTGTAACTTGCATGTAACTACACTGCAACTTATATGTAAGTTTCACATAATTTTGAATCGTTAGATCTATTACAAGATTGTTTTGGTGAGGAGAAAAACAAATCATAGCACACACATATGTGAAAGAATTTGTTCCCACGACCTCCATTTTACCGAAATAACATGTTACGGAGAGATTTTTGAAAGTTACATACAAGTTACACTATAGTTACAGTGTAATTACATACAAGTTACAGTGTAATTACACTACGATTGTACTGTAATTACATCTGTCAAATTTTTGGGGAAAAATTTGTCGCCAAATATATAGCAAAATCAGTAAAATAGTTATTCTAAAGGAGGGGTGTATAATAGAACTAATATATATATATATATAATATATATATATATATTATATATTATTATATATATATATATATATAAATATATATATATATATTTTAGCACT
>WNHE01000981.1:203540-247328 GCA_009805545.1 Oryza longistaminata
TACCAGTTGTGAAAATAAGGTGTACAAATTGCGAAAGGTTTCACCTGTGCGAAGATCTGAACTTGGCCCAGGCCGATTCCCACGGTCGCCGAAGCTGTATTAATTCCCCGTAGTTTACATGGAAATTTTCATTTAATTTCCACGTCACACACACCACGTCAGCACGCACACGGTTAATTTTCATGGAAACCCGCTACTAATATATACTAGCTATATACTGGAACATACTCCGTCTGTGTATCATAGTATAAGATAGTTTTGAGTGGATATAACACATATAATTCTACGAATCTGAAGAGTTCAGATTCATAGTATTAGGATATATCACATCCTACCAAATTCTTTATAATATATATGGATAGAGGGTATATACTTCTACTATACTGCTAGTTAGTTAATAGCTAGTAACCGTGTTACTTTTAACTTTGTGGACCATGTATACTATATTATATAATCCGTCTCGGCCCCGCATCGGTGTCTTCGTGGCGCCATGTCGGCGCCACATCGCCCTCCCCGGCCGTCGTGGCCACCACGTGGCTGCCACGCGGTGCGCCCATAGACAGGCCGTCTTGAGTCACCGGCAGGTGAGGCCCACTTGCCGGCGCCACCTATTCTCTCGGTGACGTCATAAATAGTAATAATTGCGTAATAAATCGATTTTAATTCTAGAAATTTCATTAAAGGGTCCAAAACTTCTAAAATCATAACTTAATTCATACGAACTCCAATTGGGCCATTCAACCTGCGAAATTCATCTAAAATTGAGCTCTACATGTTTGTTTACTATTCATGTATTGTTTATTTGGTTTGTTGTTAGAGTTTTTTCTCGTTTTGCGTGCCAGCGTGTAGTTTCCCTTTAAAGATCGCGAGGAAGAGTTCAGAAGATCAAAGTGAAGAAGCGAGGCAAGTCACACATTCCCCTTGAGCATGTTGAACCTAATTTACAAATTGTTTACCGTTTGCAATAAACTGCATGTTTTGCCTAATTACATAGGAATAGAGTTTACCTATCTGCTCGCTTTATGCCATATCACCTTGATATCCGTCCTTTGTTCAAACATTGGTAATAATTTGACTAGCTTTGTGTCACTTATGTTGATCTTGCTAGAATTATTGATATGCTTAGCCATGCTTAAATACCACTAGCTCACTTAATGGGATAATTACATTATTTACTCTAGTATTTTTGTTGAGCTACGAGCTCGAGACATCTGGCCATGGTTCTTTGGTCATAATTATCTAACTAAAATATGGCTTAATGGTGGGCTGTGGGTGTATGGTTTTGCTAGTCGCACCCATGGCAGTTAAGTATCGGTTCATGGGAAACCCTGAAGAATTATCATACTTACCACAAGCCAGCGGGGCAAAGCTGGGCTTGTAGTGTAGCTTTCCTCTAGCTGGCATATCCAGGCAAGGGTGAGCGTGATGGAGTTGTGATGGGCCCTGCGACGGCCTTTGCTGCTTCCGGATTCACCTAGGCACGAGAGTGGACTGCACGCTTCCTGTTGAGGAGTGGGGGGCGAAACCTGAGGTGTGGTACGCTTGGTTAGAGGGGGTTATGCGAAGGGTCCTGTCATGGCTCTTTCCGGTATGTCGTGTGGCATGGTGGCGCATGGGAACCTGTCGTGGGGCTGTGTCTTGTGGGTACAGTTGTACACCTCTGATCAAAGTAAAACTATTCGAATAGCCGTGCCGCGGTTATGGGCGATCGACCTGCTTCACCGTGATTAGTACCACTCAATTAATTAATTTGACAAAATGAACTGGTGTAGTTCAGATGGTTTGGTGGGGCCTGTTCAACGTGGAGTAGCGTTGTTCAGTGGAGATTTAATGTTGTCTTAATCAATCAATAGTTTTACAATTTTAAACTATAAAATGTTACAACCGTCTTTATGCAAATAGCCACAAACCCCCTTGGCTCCCTTGCACGTGTGCATCATTGCTATGGCTTGCTGAGTACGGGTGGTTATACTCAGTTTGCTATTATTTCCCCTTTTCAGAAGTGTAATGCTTCTGAGTTGAAGACGAAGTAGAGGACCAAGGTGTTGGCAACTTTTTTGACAAGTCGACAAGCACGATCGCAACACCTAAACGCCTTGCGGTGATATGGAGTCGCCAACCACCTCGATCTAGCCAAACGGCCAAATCAAGATTGGTTTTGCAAAAAGAAGAGCCGATTTAGAGATCAAAATCAGCCTCTAGGCCGATTTAGATCGATATAAGGATAACTACCCGTCTCGTGGGCAAAACGGGGGTTTCAGGACAAACCTACAAAGAGGTGTCGCACTCTCGCAGCGACGGCGGACGGTTTACGGCGCAAACGCGCAAAGATGGACTTAAACTAGGGTAAAATAGAAAACATAGTAAAAGAACGATTCGACTAAATTGTATTCGGGGGTTTTACAATGAACCGGCCTTGTCCCTTATATAGGGGTTGGGCTTGCCCTTTACAGGCCCTCCTCCACGTCCAACTCGGGATAGAAACCAATGGAAACACGAAACATGCCTTCCCGAGCAAGGAAACCCGAGACCCGACGAAAACAGAGTCGGACTCGGACCCTGATGGTCTGACCGCCCACATACCTGCGGTCAGACCGGCACACTAGCCGGTCAGACCGCCCACATACCTGTGGTCTGACCGGCCCTAGTGAAGGAAACTCGGCACTTTCCAAACTTTGGCAATTTTTCCCTATTTCGTCCATAGGTGCCAAATTTGGGTGTAAACATAAGGCTCATATCCCAGTTGATTTTTGCTTGTGGAGTAGAGCTGAGGCCCGCTAGGATCGCCTTTTACGCTCCTGCTGCTTTCTTTTCAGTGTGAGGACTAAGTGCCTCTCCTGTAAGTGTTTACGCTTTACGCTTGGTTGTATAATTACTTGCCGTTTTGTGTACCCTGGCTGATTCCAGGACAGGGACTTAGTACACAAAATAGTCTGAAAATTTGGGCTAAATTTCTGGCATGACAAAGTTGTATCAGAGTTAGCTCGACTGTAGGTTGTATCAAATTTCCGTTCTTTCCCCCTCCACTTTCTTAGTTGCTAAACCTGGAGGACAAACCGTCTGTTTCACATCTGCTCCCGGAAGTCAAGTCATGTCACGCCCAGAAATTCACTAGTAATGAAGATCATACATAGATTATAATAAGAAATTAAATAAGAGGGAATTTATTATACAAACGCCCAATTCTAAGAAATACCATCGACAAGTGTGACTTCCATGAATGTCATCGCTGTTAGGGTTCCGTTCATCCTGCGCCGTTAAATACACTGGTTATCCTATAATATATAACGGAGGGTTGCCAATGGAACCCTAACGACGATGGAATTTTTGGATAAAGTCGCTTGTACGCTCACACTTGTCGATGGTATTTCTTGAATTAGGCGCTTGTCAATGGCATTTCTTGGATTTTCTCTAAAAATAATTGTGTATCGAAAGTCATACTTTCATTGTGTTTAAAAAATGAAATGTTGAGACTATTTTGTATCCACACAAAAAATGTGTGTTGCTCTCTGTAATCTGTCGTTGTGCAAACATTAAATAAAATAGTGATGAAAAGATGGGCCGAGCCATGGAGGTTGTGTTGGCCAAATGAAGGATAAGGCTGTGTTCGGGAGCCCCTACTCTCGACACGTAAAACGATGTTCGCATTAACGCGTTGATTAATTAAGTATTAGCTATTTTTTTTAAAAATAAGCAACTTTTGTATAGGAATTTTTTTGCAAAAAACACACCGTTTAGTAGTTTGAAAAGCATGCGCGCGGGAAACGAGGGTGGAGAGTTGTGAACCCTGGGGAACGAACGAACCTTAGTCCACTCGCCGTCGCTTACAATAACAAAAAATCTTCACTCCCTCATCTTTGTAAAACTGCCAAATCACATCCTAAGGCAGTATGGATATTCTGTTTCTATGACATGGTCACAATGCATCTTAGTTAGAAAAAAAAAAATAAAAAACATACGGGACGACATGTAAGTGGATTTCCATCTCTCCTTACCTATCCCTATCTTTCCCCATCTCTCCGTCTTTCCCCTCTCGTTCACAGGAGCTTGCTGGCAACCGATGAGCCCATCTGCGGGAGGTAAGGCAACGAGGGGGTGCAAGTGGTCTGCGACGGAGGAGGAGAACAAGAGGAAGGCGAAGACCTATCTGGCGGCAGCAACTCCCGCCATGGCCACCTTCCTGATGCCGATATCTCCACCCATCCCTCGCCTTCGCCACGTTACCTCCCAGTGCACAACATATCACATGATACGAAAACATGATGACATCGCCTTCACGATGGCAAGATCCAGGTTGTGGTGGTGGCAGGGGATGCGGGAGGAGGAGGTGGTGGTGTGGCATATCGGCGCACGGAAACGTGTCGGGGGCTGGTTGTTGTGGGTACAGTTGTACACCTCCGATCAGAGTAAAACTATTCGAATAGTCGTGCCCGCGTTTATGGGCGGTCAACCAGATTCACCATGATTAGTCTCATCACTAGTTTAGCTTAATGGAACTAGTTAGTTCAGGTGGTGGTTTGGGCCTGTCTCAACGTGGTGTTGCGTTGAGCAATGATGATTTAATATTGATTAATTACTACAACTGGTTTACTGCTTTCAACTACTTACTTTTAAAATGCTAACTTTATGCAAATGAACTCTCTAGCTCTCTTTTGTTATATCCTACATCATACCCTCTCTTCCGGTATGACTTGCTGATACCGTGGGTAGTACTCAGTCTTGCTCTTTCTCCCAATCCCCAGAGTTCGAGTATGCATCAGATGGTGGCTACTCGGAGGAGTAGGTTTCGTCCATGCCATCGAGGATGCTTGCGGAATGGTGTCGCCCGCTATCCAAGTCAAGACCTAGCTTTAGTTTATCTTTTAATTTCCGCTGCATTTATGTAAGACTTTTAATGTGTTTGTAAGAGGATCTGTATGTCAACTTTGTCGTTTGTGTACCCTGCCCGTCCTGGACAGGGGTTTTAATGCACATCTGCTTGAAATTCTATTCGGGAATTTCTGAGCGTGACAATGCGTACGCGACAACCAGTGGATCTAAAAATCATGCCTCCTCGTTCACGACCTTGTCACCCTGCGCAAGAGGCTGCTCGTCATCTGCTTCGGTTATCAAGCAGGCATAAATCTAGTATAAAGCTCAAATTCTCAATGCCAGATTCAATTTGTGGTGGCGGTGGAGAGATACGAGAAGAGGAGGAGGTACGCATTGCTGCTGGCGGCGAGGAACTCGAAGTAACGTGCGCAAGGTGTACGACGACTACCTGGAGGTGTTCGTGTGGAAGTTCAGCGACAATGAGGATGTTCTGGGTGGTTGTATGGCAAGCTTCTCAGCGCGGACAAGCTCGTCTGGTATGTTGGCTGTTCGAACCCTCTTATCGCTGACCTCCCATTGCCGCTACCATCTCCCGCTGATAGGCTTGCCGGCCCCGCTGGTACTGTCTCCCGCTAGCGATCTCTTTGGGGACGAGAAGTGGATAGGTGGAAGTCCACTTACATGGGCCACATGTTTTTTTTTATTTTTATATTTCTTATTAGGATACCACATCAGCCAACACATGCATCCATACTACCCTAGCAATGCGCCATAAGATTTTGCTGTGCCTCATGTGCCATGTGTCAGAAAAAAATTGACTCCCATAGTGCATGGGTCTCAAAACTCTCTATGTGGTGTCTTCGTTTTTTTTGTTTCAGCCCCTCATATTTCCTATTTTAGATCTTGCTTTCTCATTATCAAAGAAAATCCAAATTGAAAATATGTATACATAATACATTCCTCCTAACTACTTCCCCTCAACCCGTCACTTTTGGGGAGGCGGAGGCATTGCCGTCCCTCTTCTCCCCTCCCCTCTCCGTCGCCCATCGCCGGCGCTTCTTCCCGTCCTCTTCCCGTCGCCGACGCTGTGGCGACGAATAGATTGGGTGGCCGGCGACCAGATCGAGGTAGTGCACAGGCTGGGCGAGGTCCCCGACCAGCAGACCTATTCAGCAAGGCGAGGATCCTGGTCGAGCGGCGCTGGCAGCGGGAGGGGCTCCACTTTTTCTCCTTGTTTGACCAGCGGACGACGCAGGGGAGCTCGGTGGTCCGCCCGCTGGGGACGGCGCGGCCCTCTCTGTCGATTCTGCCGCTGCTGCGTTCCAAGTAGTGAGGGCGCTAGGTGGGGCTCCACGCCTCCACTTCTCCTCGACAGGGTCGGAAGACGTACGCCGAGAGGGTCCTCTTCGTCTCCGTCGCCTCCCTCACCATCTCCGGATTGACTTCCGCGGCGTGACCTCTCCCTCTCCGTCGACTCCTCCTCCCCCGTTTCACTGTCGGCGCCCACGCAACGGCGGCAATCTCGTTGAGCGCGGATCTAACCGGAGAGGTGGTCAAGGCGGCGTCGTCTCCAAGCCCACGTACGCTGTGGCGACAGCCTCGGCGGTGGCGGAGGAAGTCGGGGGAGAGGAGTTGTAGCTTTGGATCGGTTCGTTTCCTGCTTTTTCTGACAAAGCTAGCTGAAGAAGGGAGTGCCCTTGTTGGACGCGCGGGGCTTCTGGTGGGAGCGCCAGCTACAGACGTGGCACCTACTCTCCAATGTGTCACACATATAGCTAGGCTGAATGCCAACAAGGAGCAATGTGAATGGTATTGCGGCTTAGGGATGTCAGTTAAAACTCATAGACATAAACATATGGGACGGCAAGTGGACTTATTCCGTGAAATGGGCCAAAAGGTTAGGCAAGCTGTGCGGGTGGGCCTAGCCCATGTGCACCCCTTTCTACTTCTAGGAGGAGGGGAGTTGTTGCTTGCCTCATGTCATGTTGCGCTGCGTTGCGTTGCGGGAGGAGAAAGGAATCTGATTGCTTCCTTCTTCCTTGTTCGATTCAGAATCACTTTTTCCTCAATTTCTTCTTCTTCTATCTGTGGAAAGGAGAGGAGAGGAGAGGAGAGAGGAAATCTATGGCGTCTCCTCCTTCTCCCTCCGCATCACTCGCAGTCGCAGTCGAGAGATCACCGGGGTTCGGCTTGGAGCCCTCCTCCTTCTCCCGTCGGCCCCCTCAAGGTAATCTCTATCCCCATCCTAATTTTGGACCCCAACCCTCGCCCCCGCCTGCCAAGGAAATTTAATTTAATTTTCTTACAGTATTATATTCTCTCTCTCAGCAGCTTGCCCCAAGTAACCACTACTAACTCTTCTCAATCTCACTGTTTCTTCTTTCCTACTAGTTCCGCACAAACTTCAACTTCTCTAGCTCTACCTCCTCAGATTTCTGCTCAATTCATTCAAAAGAATTGCATTATGTAAACAAGAATTGCTAGTACCCATCGTAACGTCGGATTTTCTATCTAGGTTTAGCCGTGCCTGGCATCATATTCATGGGGGAGACACCCTGGACATACACTAATCTCTGCAATCTTAATCTAACACCCCACTCGCATTCTGCACTACAACTGAACCCATCACAGCACTCAAAGCACCTTCCTTTGCTCTGTCTGCATGCTTAAACCCTGCTCCTGTCTTCTGTGCTTCATAAGTGCTCTTGATCCCCTTTCTAATTAAGGAAAACATCACTAAGAGGATCACCCTTGTCATTTCCGCTCAAAAATATTTTTCTTTTTCTTTTTTTTTTTCAAAAAAAAATACACAACTTCAATCCTCCACTGTACTACATACCACCCAACAATTCTGGTCGATTTTGTTTTGAGCCTATCTCCATTTTCTGTTAAAGCATATGTCCTTATATCCTTTTAAGCACTTCTCAACCTTTTGTTACTTTTGTCTTTTCAGGAATGAGCTGCTGACTATGGTGAAAAAACATTCCCATTTGATTGGGTGGACAGTTGTTGATGCTGAAGATGATGCATCAGACGTGGGAATGGATGATCGATTCTGGCATTGAAATGCTTGATCTTTCTTCGTGCGTGGTAGGGTTTTCAAAGAGAGGGAAGAGGAATGAACCTCGTCTTTTTGTTAATAATAATATGGTAAACTTCCATCCTTCTCAGTCCCCTTATTTTAGCTTACCAGTGTTATCTTGTATGCTAACTGAGGTTCAATTGCTGGTGCAGAAAATGCATGGCCGGATGGGATTCAACGATAACATGGAAGATCCACCTCCCTTTTTTGTGAGAAGATGTGGCTCCTATGGTAAATTAACCAAGACTATCTTCTTCAATTTCGATCATATCAATAAATGCATGCTTCCCTTTTTGGTAGTAGCTTCAAGGAAAATTTTTCATATGACATACTCTTCTCTTCCATTTTAGAATTTTTTTCTGTAATTTCCTGTGAGTTATTCACTTTTAAAACTGTATCAAGATGAACTGCATCAACTATTACATATTTTTTCGCTCAGTTTTTTTCCCCTATCTAATAGCATTTATTATTCCTTGTACTAGCACTAGTAAGTTTTGTAGTGTATTTATGGTTGCCACGATTTGATAGACTTGAATTTGGTAAATTGACTTCCATAAGCTAGTGTTTGGTTCATAACATACTTCTACAGAAAAAAAAAAAGTCTCTGATAAATACATACTAACTCTTGGTTTTTTATTTGTTCTCCTTTGTTTTATGTGGGCAGCTTGAAAAGATCAGCAATATTAAATTCATCTGAGTTGATTGGGAGCGTTCATTCTATTTGAATTTAATTGCTCACACATCATACACGTTACAGTTGCAATATGCAGGTACGTTTCTGCCAGTTCCGTCAAGATATTGCAAGTCAGTTTTTATCTAGTATTTATACTGAAGATGGCATGCTGTTATTTATGTCAACAATAAAAAGTTTTTGGCATGCTGTGTATTTATGTCAACAATGAAAAGTTTATTTGGTGATCCACATCCTCTTGCTGGTCCAATCTGTCAGAGTAAAACGTTACCTGTACTTTTGGTCTTAAGTTCTTATCCTTCCTTCACTGTAAGCAACACAGTTGCCACATGTTGTCTGTACTTGGTGTATGCTTCTATTTTCTGTTTTCTTGCTAGCAGCGAGAACTGGTCATAGGTTAGTTCATTAACTCGCAACAAATTAGATTGAATGTACTGATCTTTCAATATTACTTTGGACTTTGGCCTGGCATCACAGAGGGAGAGGAGAGGGGGGGGGGGGGTTCTCACAGATGTTTGGGTTCCAACCAATAACTATTGTTGTGCAACCTGAGCCTGAGAGTTCTGTTGTATCATCTTTACCTCCTTAGTTCATATATCTGGCCAAAGTTAGTTTCTTACAATCTGCGTACAGTGTCAGGGATCTTCGCAGCCGTGCAGAGAAAAGCAAACCATATCACCAGGTTTAGAAGGTACTGTACAAGTAAGCATTTCACGGCACTCCATCATTACCAGTGAATCTTATTACATAGGTGCACAGACTTTGTGTTGTGTAAGGTTGAGCTTTTGTGTAATGACTACTTAGAATTCACTATGATTAATGTTCAGAACATTCCACAATTTCTGCTGTTCAATGACTGTAGAAGTTCATTATATCATGGATGCTTGCGGAAAATTGGATTTTCTTATAACTGACTTTATCAGTTATATCATGATGTCTTAGACTTGTTAATAGAACTACAAAATTAATATAAGTTTCAAGCCTAACAATCTTAAAGGTCTATATCGCAAAATGTTGTTCTAGTTTGAAACAGCCGTTATTGCTTTATTTCTGTCGATCTGGACAGCAATTGCAGAGCACTTTTAAACCAGACCTGGTCACATGGCCATTTTCGCTGGTTTTCCTGTAGGAACACTGTTCGATGATGGCAACATTTTATTGTTTTCAACAAATTGATTTGGAAAACTGACAGTTATTTGAGTTGGTTTACAAGCTAATATAACCTAATATTATTTTTTTCTTGATGCGCATATGTATAAGCCCCAACAGTAGGCCTGGTCACTTGATTCCTTCTACAGTTGGAAGGCAAAGCGGGGTTTCAGTTCAAATCTCCATGTTAACATTCCTCTAAATTTTTTTTTTTTCCGTTTTGGGGCTAAACAATCCAGATTGTGAACAAGACTGGAACATGGCTTCTGTTGAGGACTTCTCAGAGTGTTAAGATCATTTCTAAAGTGTACAACATGGGGTTTCTTTTCTTCCTATTCTTGGGTCGAAATGAGCCTGACTAGCTGTCCATTTTATTTAAACTTCGACTTCTATATTTCATTGTTGCAATACTAGTTACCCTAGCTAAAGTTTTAACATGTTTTCGGTATTAAGTAATTATGTCTTAAAACTTCATTGTCTTATTAAAACAGGTCACAAAAACTGGTGTATGCATCCCCAAGCATTGTAAAATTTTTCATCTTGATCGCAGAAGAGAAGTACTTTTTCCTTTGCATTTTTCAGTCTCTCTTTTGAAAGAGATGATGTTTCAGTAAAAACCTGTAGTTTGGGTGCAAAGTAGTGCAAACCGAATGAAGTCCTAGATGATTGTTAATACTTCGATGCAGTGTATTCAGGGGCCGGAGCTAGTATATGTTAAGGGTACCCAGGGGGAACCGGTCAAGAAATTTTTTTAGCTATGCTTTCATCTATTTTCATCAGTATGCACCCCGTCGGAAAATTAAACTCAGACACTCCGCATAATATGCTTAAACTCCGATGCGTAGTAAGTAGAGTAAATGAAAGCAAAGGTGGACCATCCGGCCATTCTCGCTCTAGCTCCGTCCCCTGCATGGTATAGTTGGTATACTCATCATATAAAGATCATAGAACAACTTAAAAACCAGAACTTCTTATAGGGAGCGTGAAACATGCAGAAGTTATTAAGGCGGGCCTATATTGTTGATTAAGTACTTCAAGTTCTCTATTTCTTCAATACCAGGTTTCGGGTACATGGCAGAAGGTTAGGTTGTGCAGTGACGAGGCTTAATCGAACATTAAAATGCACACGACCACACCGTGAGCCATACACGCAGGAGGAATAGGCTTACCCTGTTTACATCGAAGATTACGCTCCTTTTGAAACGCACTTTTCGATCGGACCCGGACAATAAATATTTTGTCAATCACCGATCAGCAACGCGGCGGTACAATATATAGTGGGGAGTAGATTATATTAGCAAGCTAGGCCAGTATGCAGTTTAATTTCGATCGAATGTCCAGTTCTGACGTGGATATACGCTTCACACAGTTCACCATAACATATATCGCTAAGCGCGGGGTAGAACACTCACTTGCGCTTGATATTATATTGCTCGTCGCCTTGTTTCACCTACAGTAGCAGATGAACCTAGGCGTTTCTATTTTTTAATGTATATAAGATATTATGAAACTCAGCAATGGGCTAAAAGTTTGCATGTCACTTGAACATGCGGATCCAAGATAATATATCTATCCAGGCTGGTGACAACCGCAATGGATATGGGTGCTAGGTCGAGGGTGGCTTCTGAATCCGTGTACTATCCCAACGGGGAGAAGGAACTTGGCTTCGACGCAAACAACCAGACGAGCACGTGAAACATGCTCCTTGTGAATATATAGTAATTGACGTTAAACGAACAAAGAGCAACGCACAACAGTAAAGAATGGCATCGCCAAAATGCATCTACCCAGTTACGGCACCAAATTTACAGACACTTCTTCCCTCGTTGTTTGTTTATTTGGAATGTCAAAGCATATTTACCCTTGATAAGGCTTTTAGGAAAATTAGCAAACTCTGAGATATAACCCATCCATCCCACAAAGTAAGAAGATTTAAGTGTAATTTGACACATTTCTAATATTACGAATCTGGGGACAACCAAAGTTCTCTGTATATTTGTAGGAAATAAGAGTGAAAGTAAAACATAGATATATATCTTATAAAATTACAATTACTACTCGGTAAAACAAATTAAAAAAAAACAGTCGGCTCCGGTTGGTAGGTTCCTTATGGTATAAACCCATTCAACTAATTCAAGCCCTCAGTTACGCGGCTTCTAAAGTGGTGGTTAGGGTCACATGACAACGCGTGATAATTGTGGGTGTATCTATCGTCATTCATAAGATGAGCGAAGAAAGGAACCACCACATTTTGTCCACTCTAGGGTCTTATGAAAATTGCCAATCACCTTCAGATAAAGAAAAAGAAGAAAAATTGCACTATTTGAGTAATTATAGAATCGTACGGATTAAACGCGAATCAATGATAGCTGCGAGTACTACTATTGATATTTGTGAAAAATCTAGAAAGCAATATTTGCATATCAAATTCGCGCGAATTTGTATTTTTGGAAAATATAAAATATATAACCCTACATAGAAAATTGCGACGGGAAATTCCCCTACAAGTAAATGTGATATGAAGTCTAGAATAAAGAATAAGTTGTATGAGTTCTAAACCCAAAGGAATTCACAATAAGTATAATAGCGTGCGAGCTGAAAACAGGAATCATGCTTATTTCAGAAGCAACAATGGGAAAGTTGATATATTATTTGTTAGTTTTAGTTTGCCGTAGCAAAATCGTGGGGAAATTCGCCCATACCCAATTTACGTCCCTCCGTTCAGTATGGAGGGGACGTTCCTGATTTTGATCAAAGCAACTGCTTCAAATATGTGCGCACCAGTTTGTGTGTTAGAAAATAATGAATATTTTTTCAACAGCCATGACACCGAATTCATTATGAAAATAATATATCAACTATTGGTTAAATTCAAACCTATTTTGGTATTGAAATAATAAATACTATATTTAATGTAATAAACTTAGTTAAAATTTTAAAGTAGTGTGTGACTAATTGACCAAAAATCAAAACGTCTGTCTATAACCTGAAACGAAGAGCCGGAAGCTACTTGGTTGAAATTCATGAATTGCCCATAAAAGTAGTGCCTGACCCACTGATAGGTTCGATATAAAACGAAGTCAAGATTTTTCCCTCGAGTATCATCTTGTCTAATCAACATTGATGTTCCTTAAGAATAGTGCCACATGATCGAAATAAGAAAATCAGAACAAAGGTGAACACGACTCGATGAAATACAACATGTGTGTGAGGGAGCAGCTAGATTGTCATTAATTATTTCGGCCAAATTTCATGATGAGTACAATAGGATCTATAATGATCAAGACAGTAATTAACCTTCAATGATAAGCTGCTAAACGGGTTATGTTCAAGGCTTTCAACTACTGGCAACCAGTGTACTTTAATGAAAGTGTTAATGACATTATATGCGGATGTGCATGCGTAAAAGTGGGGTGAGTAAAAGATTGTGCCACACTCCAGGAGTGATTAGTGACTGACCCAGAATTAGGCCTACCATGCGGGCTGGAAGCCGCACACAACGTGTGTTTAAGGATGAACGTTTGCAGCGTTAGGTGTAAACTGGATAGGGAGTCTCGAACGCCTATGTAAATGCTCTGCCAAGAAAAAAAAAGAAAAGGTGAGACACGAAGCCGCCTCCTATTTGGGTTCAAGTGACTAACTTGCCCAAATCAACGTATATTTTTTTCTGGGAGAGAACGGGTAGATAAGCGATTACTGCACGCGTATTTGTTCATTGGATATAGATAATGTTTTGTAACCAACATATGTCGTGGGTCCAGGGGTTAACTACCTAACCAATGATCAATGGATTGCTTGCTATGGTTGACTGCAGGTCCAATGCATAACAGTTACCACTGGAGTGTATTATTTTTTCTTTAAGACAGAAATAATGTAACAAGGGTAGACTTTGGGGAAAGTGAGTATACACTTATAGTAGGCCTTTTATTTAAACCTTTTTAATTAAGGCACTTCGAAATCCCCAATGCGTTTAATTACAATTTATTAAATTCTTTCCCTATTTGATTTATTTTCACTCCTGTGTTGCTGGAGCTGCCAAAAACAGACTGCCACACAACCACAATATATTCACGTTATGCGTAAAGTGAGATTGGGCAATTTCCATGTGCGGGTAATTTTCTTTTTTTAAAAAATAAGTGAAAACTTGAGATAACCAGAGCGCATCTCAAGCCAGAACCACGAGATGATCTATTCATGTCAACGCAAGCTACTCCCTAGATCGGAAGGTACCTACGTTGTACACAAAAGAGTTCACAGAGGGTAAACCTGAGGGTTACTCAAGAACAATATAAACCAAATATTGATTAAGATGATAGGCCAATGAGTTACTAAAAAAATTTCTTTGCGCGGGTCACCCAACGATGGATGGTACAAAGTATGTGTAGGAATTGAACGATGGAATATTAAAATGATCCAGCTCACCCTTCATATGAATTACAACAAGGTGACCAAACAGGTAATGAGGAAGCCAAAGAATTTAAAAAGGAACCTTTGCGTAGCCCTGATCCAAAGAAACTGGTGCCCATGATGCGGGATTCGTACAGATTCAGGGGCGTAAACGCAGATGACGACCAACTTCGGATAAGGCACCCACTACAAAAGAAAGGCATTCCATACACAACCGCGAGCAAGGATCAACAGAAGCAAGCTAGCTAGCAAAAGCAGAAGCAGTATCTGAAGGTATCCTACTAGGAAGGCTGAAGAGAAAGAGAAGAGAGAGAGAAGAAAGAGCAGAGACGCAATCTCAATGTCATACTGGTAGTCGGCCCGGTGTCGATCGGTTTACATTTGGGGAGATCGGACGGGCGGAGGGAGATCTTACTGGTTGGGTGGCCTTTCCCGTCCTGCACCACCCATGCCGATCTCGGCCCCAAGCTGACGTGCTCCTCCAAGTGGCAATGCATGAACCATACCCCTGCACACGTCCAAGCAAAAGTTAGCGAATTAGTTGCAAAATTCAAGATTTAGTTAGCCAAAAAATGATGCAATGATTCTCACCTGGATTGTCCGCGAGAGCGAAATGGCAACCCAGCCGGCCCGCCGGCACGCCGACCCGGTGGGGCGCCCTCGACGGGTCGACGAGGTTCTGTACTTGCCGGTCGTTCACGGGGTCGTAAGTTTACCGAACCCTTGGGGCCGACGACGACGAAGAAGTTGAAGCCGTGCAGGTGAACGCGGTGGCTCTCGGCGCCAAGGACGCTGTGTGCCCTGCATCACCAGCTCGACACGACGCGCCGTACGGGGAGCACGACCAGCCTGGTCCCGTTGGACACGTTTGGTGTTGTCGGCGGCGGTCCCGGTTAGTTGAACGGGGGGACAGCGGCATGGCCGGGAAAGTTTGGAGGCGTACACCGCCGTTTGACCTGCCGTTGTTGTTAGTGCGACTAGCAAGCAGCGCCGGGGAGGGGAGCACGAAGAAGACGTTGTTCACGGCGCCGCGAACCGGCTCCCGTTGGCGGACCCTGGCACGTCCCGTTCACGGCGCAGGGGTGCGTGCCAGGCCGACGGTGAAGAAGAAAACCGCGTGTCACCTAGCTGCGGCACGTTGCGCGGGTACTCCGCTGCTGGCGACGGCTGCGGAAGCTTCGGCGCGGGTGTTGGACGAAGCTGAGTGTCGTTGATCGTGCGGCAGGGTGGGCCATGAGCACCGCGGGAGGTTCTTGTTTGAACGCCGCAGGTGGAGTGGGAGCTGGGGTCCTCGTACTCGAGGATGCCGGCGACGGTGGTCGTTGTCGAACGTGCCGGACATCTCGCCGTGGAGTAATGGCGCCGCCAGCATGGATAGAACGTCGCGCCGGGGTTGACGACGGCTTGGTGGTGGGAGCAACGTTGGTGGTGCTGGCCTGGGGTGATGAGGAGGGGTGCCACGGTGAATGGCTTGACGTAGACCGCGTCGACGTCGACCCACGGTGAGCGTGTTTGCCCGGCGTGGAGAAGAAGAGCTCTCATTGAGCGCCCAGCGTTGATGAGCCGCAGCATTGTACAGTCTTCCCGGCCTCCACCTTCAGCTTGAAACGATCTGCATGCCACACAAGCGTATGCGTATATCAAAATGTACTAGCTAGCTGCCTTATAGCTGCAAGTGTACAGCACAGTGCCACCACCTTTGCCAGGCAGTTGTAGAGCGGCCCAGGGAGGCATTGATGGTGAACGCGTCGGAGGAGTTCGGGGCCTCCGCCGAGTCTGCGTCGCCTGGCCTTACACCGCCTCCGTGTCCGCCTTCCACCACTCGCCTACACCGCCCAAACAAAACAAAACGTAATTTAAACCCCCGATCGAGTCGCCATGTTTGTTACACGCCCAGGACCCACGCCTCGACGCGACACGTCTTGTCGATCATACGACCGAGACGACGGGGACCTCCTTGTCCGGCGCCGGGAACGGGTAGGGACCGCCGCGGCCTTGGGAGGATGACGATGGGGGCCGTACACGGTTGGCGCGGAGCCATGCAGAGTGTGCGCGTGCCAACCACAGCGTGCCGCGCGCCGGTGATGGTTACTTGTACAACGTAGCTGCCGCCCGGCTGGATCGGGCACTCGCTCGTGATTGTACGCCGGCCCTCCGCCCACCCGCTCCGCAGCTGCCGGATGCCGTGCCTGCATCATCGATCGATCGATCGGTAAAATTATTGCACCGGAAAAACTATCGATCAAACGGTCGTTTGTGATTGAAGCGTGCGGCGCGCGGGTGGTGCGGGTGCGTACCAGGGGATGCCATGTTGGTAGGGGATGGTTGATGACCCGGATGACGACAGGTCGCCTTCCCTCGCGAAAACACCGTCGGGCCCCGGAACTGCCCGTTCACCCGTCACGATGCTCTTGCTTGCCTGCACAGCCGTGTCCGTTTCGTCGTTTGCACCTGCACACGTACCACACCATACGCACAAACACATCGCAATTAACGTACATTACACTATTGCCACGCATGCATTGCAACGTTGGTTCTCTCGATCATGCATGCATCGAACGTAAAGGAAAACAAAAGAAGAAAAACAGAGGACAGCGACTCACATCGAATGGTTTCCCTTAATGTCGCCCTTGGCCAGGTTGACGGAGAGAAGAGCAGTAAGCGCGGCGACGGCGAGGATGAGGAAACGGAGAAGGTTAGGAGTAGCCATGGATGCCTCCTCGAGCTCTCGACTTACGTACACAGAGAGCTCGCGTTGGGGCTAATGGGCTAATGAATGTGTTTGAGGATCGATGCCCTAGATGAGTGTCTGAGTGCTATATATAATAGTTACTAAGAGGAGAAGGAGGATGAGATCGAGAAAATGATTAATTAATCTGTACGACTTCTGGTGATTCTGAACAAAATTTTTTTTTTTGAATTTTTTTCAACCGGCCAGCTTTAGTAAGCTTTATTGGTGCTGCGTTGTTGGTTAATTGAACCATGGGCACGAGGTCGATCTTCCCAACTGCGCAAGGCACAACCCACATGAGAGCGGGGCCATGCATGCATATAGCTGGGTATAAAGCTTCGGAGTGTGGCTTAAAAGTCAACTACTCTTCTGGTTTGCATGTCACCCCTGACCAACCTTTTATCTTTTTCTCATGTCTTAATTAACACGCAGGAATGCCGAATATACATATAATAATGAGATCATGCTGCAATGCGGAATATGAACTTGTTAATATTGGGTGTGTTTTTGATGATCCTGTGTCACGTTGTTCTTGTTGATTGGGTGCACGAATCAATTTAACTCAACTCTAATTTGAAAATAGGGGATTTTATAGCCAGCTGAAGTGCGATTTCTCAGAAAATAAAGAATTGTGGTGGATTGTGTAAGAACTTTCACATTTTAATTTACTAGTACTTGTGGACTTATGTTTGAACTTTCCTTCCCATAATTCTAAAAGAACCGCTGTCAAGTTATCATTGTTTTTAAGGTGTGAAGATTAGTTTGGTTCGGCTGACATTAATTTTTGGCGGCACCCAAAATGAGATAATACATTAGCGCATGTATCAAGCGTTAACTATTACTCCCCCGTTCCTAAATATTCGACGTCGTTGACTTTTTTAAATTTATGTTGACTATTCATCTTATTCAAAAAAATTTAAGTAATATATTAAGTTCTTTCCTATCATTTGATTCATTGTTAAATATATCTTATATGTATACATATAAGTTTACATATTTCACAAAAAAGTTTTTGAATAAGACGAACGTTCAAACATAGCTGCCTAAAAAGTCAACGTGTCTAAACATTAGAAACGGAAAGAAGAGATATAAATTTAAAAATAGCTTTATTTGATTTCTTAAAAAAAACTTTACATACAAAATTTTTACACAAAACACTTGGAGAATAAGGAAGTAGCCTTCGGAACAGGCTTAATTGTTTACAATACAAATGAATTACATAGTAATAGTCTGCTAATATATTGTTGCTATGAGTGATTCCCAGTTGTTGATTAAGGGTACCAGAAAGGTTAACCATATTTCTTGTACAATTATAATAATGTCTTACTTTCTTAATGACCGCTTAAATTTCTTTTGGTCATGTACTTTAGCCTTTTTTTTTTATGATACATAAAACATTTTGCACATCTTAGGATTGAGGCATTGGGAGAATACCGAATTTCAAAATATAGAGCCAATATTTGATATGTCTTCCGAATTATCTTTTTAATAAAAGGGAGTATGTCTCCCTATTCCGTTGCTTGTATGTAAACTGCAAGAATTCTTTAACCAGCGATCGGGAAGAGATCCATCGAGGTTAGTTCGAGTTTCTGCACCTTCACTATTAGAAAATGTGTTAAATCAGGGGTAGTTGAATTTTCGCTTTTAAAACTAAAGGTCAGAGGCGGCACCAGTGGATCAGTTGCAAATCACATACTTTTATTTCGTCAAGCCCTACCATATTATCCTACATGCCAAAGGGATGAGTCACGAGAGCAAGTTGAGACAACGACCTTAGCCTGGACGAGGAGGTTGTTCCAAGCCGTTCTTCGATTGGCAACAAACATTCGCGTCGGCCAGAAATGGCCTGGCATGGAGTTACATTACTAATATTATGATCAATTTTAAAAGAATGCGGGATTCTTGATGTAAGCTGTTATCTGGTAGGTCGTCGCCGCGGAATGGTTTGGTAACGGAAGCTGTGCTTCGAAACAGTTCATCTTCTTTTTTGCACCCTCAAGCCCAAAGGAGAAGAAGGATGCCTGACCCAACCTTACCTGTTGCTATTCCATGGAACAACCGACACCAACGCATGCTTTGTAGGCCAGGACTTATACGTAAGGCAATGGGGTGCTCAAAGCTCAAACCTTCATGCAGCAGTGGTGAAGGTTTCGAGTAATTCGGGCCTTGCTGCCAGTTTCTCATCTTTAGTTGGAGGAGGAGAAAGATACTTTCGTTGTGTCTGTGTTCCTAAGTTTTGCAGACTATGTTCTTGCAGTTCCCAAGACCCGAACGAAAATGCAAAGATAAACTTTCTGGTACATTTCAGAAAAAAGAAAAGGGACAGAAGAACTCACCATCTACAAGAGTTATCAAAAACAAGTATAACAAATAAGACTACAGGAAAACTCTCAAACGGGACCAGGCTGCCAGCTATTCAACAAGCTAGTGAGCACGAGAAGGACGACTACCTACTCAAATCATACAGCTAGTCGCATGGGTTACAGGAAACAGCAGAACAAATCGTCAAGCAGATTTGCAGAATATATATACACTAGAAAAAATACCCGTGCGTTGCAACGGATAAAGACGTATTTAGCTGAGAAATAAATTGAAATATTGGGATCGCTATAATTATAATTGAAAAAGTTAATGGAAATCCTAATATTAGGATCGCCATAGATTATAACTAAAAAAGGGTTAATAAAAATATTTGTTGGGTTTGGGCTAAAAGCCTCCCTTACTTTTCAGCCTAGTCCAATCCACTACCATAAGTGAAGCCGTTTTCAGCCCTAGGCCTAGTCCACTACCTCCCTCCGTTTGGCCTGTTTCCTTCAACCCATCAATTCCGGTCAAATCTTTCTCGATCACCAAAAATTGGTTGAGGGATTTTTATCCACTCGCCTATTTCCTTTTACCTAAAATCAGAGCATAAAACTCGGGGTTAAAAACATCGGGTAAGATCGCCATCATCATCGGCAACCGTTAGATTAAATCTGGTGAAATAAAGCCTGGAAATCATAGAGAGAATGATGAGGGGGGAGTGGGAGTCAATTTCTTTTTTAATCAAATTGGAGAAAAACACACGATTGATATGGCGCCGGCGGAGCGTCAGGGTTCAACTCGGTAGACATGCCACGAATAGATCGGATTAAAAAACCGGACGAGGAAATGGGATAAAAAACCGGTGATAAAAAAATTGATGAAAAAACCAAAAGCGCCCGAGAGGCGCGCCGTGAACATATTAGATTTAAAAAACCGGACGAAAAAACCAATAGCACGTGCGTAGAAAAAAATCAAGCGGACTTATTTTTACTGGCGAGACTTTCTTTTCTTTTTTTTACCGGAGTCGGACGACTTTTTTTCACGACAGAAGCTTTTTTTAATGGTTTTTTGAGTCGGACTTTTTTTGTTTTTTTACCCTTTTAGTCGTCGATTGTTTTACTTACGAGAGAAGCTTTTTTTATCATTTTTTGGGTCGGACTATTTTTTTTTTTCCTTTTTTAACCTTTCTAGTCGGACTTTCTTTTTCTTTTTTATCGACTATGGAAATTTCTTGTTCTTTTTAAGTAGAGATAGAGATAGAGATTAAAACTAAAACATAAAATTAAAGCCGATTTAAACACAGATGACGTACCAAAATACTAACAAAAACATCTTCAATTTTTATAATAGTAGAGATATATGCATGGCAACTTGGCAAGGTTTCGTAGTTTGAGTATTTTTTTTAAGGAAAAAGAAAAACCAAATTTCAATTCATTCCCCTTATTGGCCCATTAGTGGAGAAACCGCTATTGGTGCAGGTGTTTTAACCAGTGTGCAAGTGGCAACAAACTGACTGATTCAGAGTATTGTGATCCTTAAATCGAACCGTTGACTCTACTAGTTTTCTAAAAAAAAACCTGAGTTTCCTATAACTTTAAGATGAACTAGGTGATACCCCGCGCTTTACTGCGGGAATTACTAAGTAATCTTCAATATGATTTTTGTTGTGTGAACAATCGAGCTATTGACAACAAATAACGGGTTTGCTGAACTTTGTTATAATGGAGAGAAAAATTGAGTAGAATCTGTAAGAAATTGTAAATAATTATCTGCATCGCAAGAAGGTAGGAAGAAAATTGATGTAAAATCGAGGTTGTGTTATTCTGAGAACAAAATACTCCATATTACATGACTCCTAGTAATTGTTAAACATATATCCAAGAAAAAGAATATTACAGAAAAATTGTTTATTTGTTGAAATAATTAGATCATTGCAGTCTTGCAGATAGGATGTCCTTAATTATATTCTTGATTGTATCATAAACTGAAAGACGACTTGTATAAAGATTTGGTCCAATTAGCTGAGAGAATTGAATATCGACGGACCTGGCTCATGTATATGAGCCATAAAGAAGGTGGAAAAATGAAAAATCAACAACCATTTTTACACAAAGTGATGAAAACAGTGATGATAAAATGGAGTCAATGAAGAATCATTAGCAACCATTATCGTTTTGAGAATATATATAGCAAATTAATATGAGGATCTAGTGAATTTGATTATATATTTCATGGTCTGATTCGGACAGGAAATCTGTAGTAACAATACTCTTTCAAGTTTCTTCTTCATGTTGATAAACTTTGACATGTCAAGCTTAGTGATTAAGTAAACACATAAATACTTGCTACATTCAAGAATGAACCACATGCTATCAAGAACATACTGAGAGCGCTCAAAATATGGTTTATCTGTCTCACCAAAAAACATATAGAGATGAGAGCAATGTAATTTTGAAAACATGTGCATGATACAAACTAATAGAAACTGGAAAAATTACATACCGTACATGAAAAATCCTTGTGTCCAACTCAAGCAAAAAAATTTCTATGCAGATCTTGTAGTGAAAAGATAATTGTTCTCCAAAAGTTTCATCCAAGATTGTATATCCAACTACTCATGCTGAACTGTTGTAGCAATTGAAAGGCCAAAGCTGCCTATAGCATGCTCTAACATTAATTCACAGCTCATCGGTGAAAAATGTCCGAGAAAACCATGCGCCTGCAGTGGAGAAGTGAATACAAAATCCAACATATTTCCTTGTGATGCAACATGCAAGCAGCAACAACGGACACCTAAAAAGAGGCAATTGAATTTAGGTATTTTATCAAACAACTTTGCAAACAACACAAAGTGCTATATAAAACGGATGCAGGGCATTTTATCAAACACATAGTGCACATATGATTGGTTACTATGCATACCTGTGCCAAACCGGATGAGGCTCCTGACAGACTTCCTCTGGATCCAAATGATTTGGGAATAGGAGTCTGTCCAACAACGCGTACTTGATCTAACGGGGACTAGGGAGGCAACTGATCCAGAGCTTTTGTGGTGGACTGTTGGTGTGGTATAAGATGATTTGAAAGAGGTTACGAAGAGGATTAGTTGGGTAATTACGGCGGCACCTTGTCTTCGCGTAGGTGGTTTGCAGTTTCTTGTCGCTGATTTACTTCAAAGAGAAAACGGAACATGGTGCAGTTAATAGAAGGCGACGAGTCGTGGCTAGGCATCGTTATGGGCTAGGCCAATGGAAAAGCGTTTCACGTAACAGAGGCTGAGTAGGATGGGCTGGTCTGGCCAATATTTAGTGAATGTCGATCTAACGTCCATCCGGAGGCCTGCAAATAATCCAACGGCTCAGAATAAAGAATGACGTGGCGCAATGTGGTATAAGCTTTATAGTCTAGTGGGTACCAACCAGAAGAAGGGATTTAACTTCTATCGGTTATCATGATTGCTCTAAAAATACAAATTGTCGTCCAGCAGTTGTAAGCAACTAACCGAATGTACTGAGTTTTACAACTAGAAAAGGCACAGTCGTTGTGCGTCTAGCAATTCCAACGATAGTTAAAGGCATGCTGGGACACTGAAGACCGACTTTGTTGAGAGACTTTGATGCTGAATCAATGACTCACATGTGCTGCCCACATGCACCTACTTAACGCCCACCTGCACTTGACGTCGTATATACTAGGTGAAACCCCGCGCATTATTGCGAGAATTTAGTACGATAACAATAAAAAAATAATATATAAAATAGCTAGATAACATCAGATTAAGTAAATTAACGTGTAAGATAGCTAGTATGTAGAATGGTGATTCAAACGGAAAAAGTAAGGTGGTATGACTTTATGGAAGAAGAAAAGTAGGGAGATAGTTTGGACCGTAGATTTAATCATCTAAAGCTAAAAATAATTGACGTGATATGACTTAATTAGAGAAAAAAAATGAGAAATATAATTTGGACCATAGATTAATCATTTAAGCACTAATTAAGTGAGGATGAACTATATAAGTTATATAGGATATCATAAACATAATAAAGATATACATTGAAACATTATGTGAATTATGTTGGATGATAATTTAGCATGTTTGTATTTGAAAAGTTCTTAAATTATAAAAACTATAAAAATATAGCATGTTTGCATGATGTTTAAATATGATGATTGTTAGTGGATGATAAGTGTAGCATCTTGTTAATTAGTGGATGATGATGTGGCATCTTGTTAATGGATGATGATGTGACATTTTTGCATTTTAAGCTTAAGCAGTTAGTGGGGGATAACTTTAAAGTAAGATAGGATGCGTTCGAACCCATTCTTCGAAATGAGAAAACAAAGCAGTATATTAATACGTCATTAATTGAGTATTTCAAAATTATTTAAAAATTATTAATATAACTTTTTATATATTTTATAATTTAAATAAAAACACGTCGTCTGTAAGTCTGGAAAGCGCGTACGGTGAAAAATAAGGTGTACAAATTGCGAAAGGTTTCACCTGTGCGAAGATCTGAACTTGGCCCAGGCCGATTCCACCGGTCGCCGAAGGCTGTATTAATTCCCCGTAGTTTACATGGAAATTTTCATTTAATTTCCCACGTCAACACACCACGTCAGCACGCACACGGTGGAATTTTTCATGGAAATACCCGCTACTAATATATACTAGCTATATACTGGAAACATACTCCGTCTGTGTATCATAGTATAAGATAGTTTTGAGTGGTATAACACATATAATTCTACGAATCTGAAGAGTTCAGATTCATAGTATTAGGATATATCACATCCTACCAAAATTCTTTATAATATATATGGGATAGAGGTATATACTTCTACTATACTGCTAGTTTAGTTAATAGCTAGTAACCGTGTTACTTTTTAACTTTGTGGACCATGTATACTATATTATAATACCGTCTCGGCCCCGCATCGGTGTCTTCGTGGCGCCATGTCGGCGCCACATCGCCCTCCCCGGCCGTCGTGGCCACCACGTGGCTGCCACGCGGTGCGCCCATAGACAGGCCGTCTTGAGTCACCGGCAGGTGAGGCCACTTGCCGGCGCCCACCTATCTCTCGGTGACGTCATAAATAGTAATAATTGCGTAATAAATCGATTTTAATTCTAGAAATTCATTTAAATGGTCCAAAACTTCTAAAATTCATAACTAATTCATACGAACTTCATATTGGGGCCATTCAAACTGCGAGAATTTCATCTAAAATTGAGCTCTACATGTTGTTGTTTTACTATTCATGTATTGTTTATTTGGTTTTGTTAGAGTTGTTTTTCTCGTTTTGTGCGATGCCGCTGTAGTTTCCGCTGTTTTGAAAGATCGGCGAGAAGAGTTCAGAAGATCAAAGTGAAGAAGCGAGGCAAGTCACACATTCCCCTTGAGCATGTTGAACCTAATTTACAAATGTTACCGTTTGCAAATAAACTGCATGTTTTGCTAATTTACATAGGAATAGAGTTTACCTATCTGCTCGCTTATGCCATATCACTGATATCCGTCCTTTGTTCAAACTTGGGTAAAATTGACTAGCTTGTGTCACTTATGTTGATCTTGCTAGAATTATTGATATGCTTAGCCATGCTTAAATACCACTAGCTCACTTAATGGGATAATTACATTATTTACTCTAGTATTTTGTTGAGCTAGAGCTCGAGACATCTGGCCATGGTTCTTTGGTCATAATTATCTAACTAAAAATATGGCTTAATGGTGGGCTGTGGGTGTATGGTTTTGCTAGTCGCACCATGGCAGTTAAGTATCGGTTCATGGGAACCCTTGAAGAATTATCATACTTACCACAAGCCAGCGTGGGCAAAGCTGGGCTTGTAGTGTAGTTTCCTCTAGCTGGCATATCCAGGCAAGGGTGAGCGGATGGAGTTGTGATGGGCCCTGCGACGGCCTTTGCTGCTTCCGGATTCACCCTAGGCACGAGAGTGGACTGCACGCTTCCTGTTGAGGAGTGGGGGCGAAACCTGAGTGTGGTACGCTTGGTTTAGAGGGGTTATGCGAAGGGTCCTGTCATGGCTCTTTCCGGTATGTCGTGTGGCATGGTGGCGCATGGAACCTGTCGTGGGGCTGTGTCTTGTGGGTACAGTTGTACACCTGCTGATCAAAGTAAAACTATTCGAATAGCCGTGGCCGCGTTATGGGGCGATCGACCTGCTTCACCGTGATTAGTACCACTCAATTAATTAATTTGACAAAATGAACTGGTGTAGTTCGATGGTTTGGTGGGGCCTGTTCAACGTGAGTAGCGTTGTTCAGTGGAGATTTAATGTTGTCTTAATCAATCAATAGTTTTACAATTTTAAACTATAAAATGTTTACAACCGTCTTTATGCAAATAGCCACAACCCTCCTTGTCTCCCCTTGCACGTGGTGCATCATTGCTATGGCTTGCTGAGTACGGTGGTTATACTCAGTCTTGCTATTATTTCCCCTTTTCAGAAGTGTAATGCTTCTGAGTTGAAGACGAAGTTAGAGGACCAAGGGTTTGGCAACTTTTTGACAAGTCGACAAGCACGATCGCAACACCTAAACGCCTGCGGTGATATGGAGTCGCCAACCACCTCGATCTAGCCAAACGGCCAAATCAAGATTGGTTTTGCAAAAAGAAGAGCCGATTTAGAGATCAAATCAGCCTCTAGGCCGATTTAGATCGATATAAGGATAACTACCCGTCTCGTGGGCAAAACGGAAGGTTTTCAGGACAAACCTACAAAGAGGTGTCGCCACTCTCGCAGCGACGGCGGACGGTTTACGGCGCAAACGACAAAGATGGACTAAAACTAGGGTAAAATAGAAAACATAGTAAAAGAACGATTCGACTAAATTGTATTCGGGGGTTTTACAATGAACCGGCTTGTCCCTTATATAGGGTTGGTCTTGCCCTTTACAGGCCCTCCTCCACGTCCAACTCGGGATAGAAACCAATGGAAACACGAAACATGCCTTCCCGAGCAAGGAAACCCGAGACCCGACGAAAACAGAGTCGGACTCGGACCCTGATGGTCTGACCGCCCACATACTGCGGTCAGACCGGCACTACTAGCCGGTCAGACCGCCACCATACCTGTGGTCTGACCGGCCCTAGTGAAGGAAACTCGGCACTTTCCAAACTTGGCAATTTTTCCCTATTTCGTCCATAGGTGCCAAATTTGGGTGTAAACAAAGGCTCATATCCCAGTTGAGTTTTTGCTTGTGGAGTAGAGCTGAGGCCCGCTAGGATCGCCTTACGCTCCTGCTGCTTTCTTTTCAGTGTGAGGACTAAGTGCCCTCTCGTAAGTGTTTACGCTTTACGCTTGGTTGTATAATTACTTGCCGTTTTGTGTACCCTGGCTGATTCCAGGACAGGGACTTAGTACACAAAAATAGTCTGAAAATTTGGGCTAAATTTCTGGGCATGACAAAGTTGTATCAGAGTTAGCTCGACTGTAGGTTGTATCAAATTTCCGTTCTTTCCCCCTCAACTTTCTTAGTTGCTAAACCTGAGGACAAACCGTCTGTTTCACATCTGCTCCCGGAGTCAAGTCATGTCACGCCCAGAAATTCACTAGTAATGAAGATCATACATAGATTATAATAAGAAATTAAATAAGAGGGAATTATTATACAAACGCCCAATTCTAAGAAATACCATCGACAAGTGTGACTTCCATGAAATGTTCATCGCTGTTAGGGTTCCGTTCATCCTGCGCCGTTAAATACACTGTTTATCCTATATATATAACGGAGGGTTGCCAATGGAACCCTAACGACGATGGAATTTTTGGGATAAAGTCGCTTGTACGCTCACACTTGTCGATGGTATTTCTTGAAATTAGGCGCTTGTCAATGCATTTCTTGGATTTTCTCTAAAAATAATTGTGTATCGAAAGTCATACTTTCATTGTGTTTAAAAAAGAAATGTTGAGACTATTTTGTATCCACACAAAAAATGTTGTGTTGCTTCTGTAATCTGTCGTTGTGCAAACATTAAATAAAATAGTGATGAAAAGATGGCCGAGCCATGGAGGTTGTGTTGGCCAAATGAAGGAATAAGGCTGTGTTCGGGAGCCCTACTCTCGACACGTAAAACGATGTTCGCATTAACGCGTGATTAATAAGTATTAGCTATTTTTTTAAAAAT
This sequence comes from Oryza longistaminata, assembly GCA_009805545.1. NCBI lineage: Eukaryota > Viridiplantae > Streptophyta > Magnoliopsida > Poales > Poaceae > Oryza > Oryza longistaminata. The sequence continues at coordinate 230,868 of WNHE01000981.1, forward strand.
AAAGCAACTTTTGTATAGGAATTTTTTTTGCAAAAAACACACCGTTTAGTAGTTTGAAAAGCATGCGCGCGGAAAACGAGGGTGGAGAGTTGTGAACCCTGGGGAACGAACGAACCCTTAGTCCACTCGCCGTCGCTTACAATAACAAAAATCTTCACTCCCTCATCTTTGTAAAACTGTCCAAATCACATCCTAAGGCAGTATGGATATCTGTTTCTATGACATGGTCACATGGCATCTTAGTCAGAAAAAAAAAATAAAAAACATACGGGACCGACATGTAAGTGGATTTCCATCTCTCCTTACCTATCCCTATCTTCCCCATCTCTTCGTCTTTCCCCTCTCGTCCACAGGAGCTTGCTGGCAACCGATGAGCCCATCTGCGGGAGGTAAGGCAACGAGGGGGGTGCAAGTGGTCTGCGACGGAGGAGGAGAACAAGAGGAAGGCGAAGGACCTATCTGGCGGCAGCAACTCCGCCATGGCCACCTTCCTGATGCCGATATCTCCACCCATCCCTCGCCTTCGCCACGTTACCTCCCAGTGCACAACATATCACATGATACGAAAAACATGATGACATCGCCTTCACGATGGCAAGATCCAGGTTGTGGTGGTGGCGGAGGGATGCGGGAGGAGGAGGTGGTGGTGGTGGCATATCGGCGCACGGAAACGTGTCGTGGGGCTGTGTCTTGTGGGTACAGTTGTACACCTCCGATCAGAGTAAAACTATTCGAATAGTCGTGCCCGCGTTTATGGGCGGTCAACCAGATTCACCATGATTAGTCTCATCACTAGTTTAGCTTAATGGAACTAGTTAGTTCAGGTGGTGGTTTGGGCCTGTCTCAACGTGGTGTTGCGTTGAGCAATGATGATTAATATTGATTAATTACTACAACTGTTTTACTGCTTTCAACTACTACTTTTAAAATGCTAACTTTATGCAAATGAAACTCTCTAGCTCTCTTTTGTTATATCCTACATCATACCCTCTCTTCCGGTATGACTTGCTGAGTACCGTGGGTAGTACTCAGTCTTGCTCTTTCTCCCAATCCCCAGAGTTCGAGTATGCATCAGATGGTGGCTACTCGGAGGAGTAGGTTTCGTCCATGCCATCGAGGATGCTTGCGGAATGGTGTCGCCCGCTATCCAAGTCAAGACCTAGCTTTAGTTTATCTTTTAATTTCCGCTGCATTTATGTAAGACTTTTAATGTGTTTGTAAGATGTGGATCTGTATGTCAACTTTGTCGTTTGTGTACCCTGCCCGTCCTGGACAGGGGTTTTAATGCACATTCTGCTTGAAATTCTATTCGGGAATTTCTGAGCGTGACAATGCGTACGCCGACAACCAGTGGATCCTAAAATCATGCCTCCTCGTTCACGACCTTGTCACCCTGCGCAAGAGGCTGCTCGTCATCTGCTTCGGTTATCAAGCAGGCATAAATCTAGTATAAAGCTCAAATTCTCAATGCCCAGATTCAATTTGTGGTGGCGGTGGAGAGATACGAGAAGAGGAGGAGGTACGCATTGCTGCTGGCGGCGAGGAACTCGAAGTACGTGCGCAAGGTGTACGACGACTACCTGGAGGTGTTCGTGTGGAAGTTCAGCGACAATGAGGATGTTCTGGGTGGTGTATGGCAAGCTTCTCAGCGCGGACAAGCTCGTCTGGTATGTTGGCTGTTTCCTGCGGTCAGACCGGCACTACTAGCCGGTCAGACCGCCCACATACCTGTGGTCTGACCGGCCCTAGTGAAGGAAACTCGGCACTTTCCAAACTTTGGCAATTTTTCCCTATTTCGTCCATAGGTGCCAAATTTGGGTGTAAACACAAGGCTCATATCCCAGTTGAGTTTTGCTTGTGGAGTAGAGCTGAGGCCCGCTAGGATCGCCTTTTACGCTCCTGCTGCTTTCTTTTCAGTGTGAGGACTAAGTGCCTCTCCTGTAAGTGTTTACGCTTTACGCTTGGTTGTATAATTACTTGCCGTTTTGTGTACCCTGGCTGATTCCAGGACAGGGACTTAGTACACAAAATAGTCTGAAAATTTGGGCTAAATTTCTGGGCATGACAAAGTTGTATCAGAGTTAGCTCGACTGTAGGTTGTATCAAATTTCCGTTCTTTCCCCCTCCAACTTTCTTAGTTGCTAAACCTGGAGGACAAACCGTCTGTTTCACATCTGCTCCCGGAAGTCAAGTCATGTCACGCCCAGAAATTCACTAGTAATGAAGATCATACATAGATTATAATAAGAAATTAAATAAGAGGGAATTTATTATACAAACGCCCAATTCTAAGAAATACCATCGACAAGTGTGACTTCCATGAAATGTCATCGCTGTTAGGGTTCCGTTCATCCTGCGCCGTTAAATACACTGTTTATCCTATAATATATAACGGAGGGTTGCCAATGGAACCCTAACGACGATGGAATTTTTGGGATAAAGTCGCTTGTACGCTCACACTTGTCGGTGGTATTTCTTGAAATTAGGCGCTTGTCAATGGCATTTCTTGGATTTTCTCTAAAAATAATTGTGTATCGAAAGTCATACTTTCATTGTGTTTAAAAAATGAAATGTTGAGACTATTTTGTATCCACACAAAAAATGTTGTGTTGCTTCTGTAATCTGTCGTTGTGCAAACATTAAATAAAATAGTGATGAAAAGATGGGCCGAGCCATGGAGGTTGTGTTGGCCAAATGAAGGAATAAGGCTGTGTTCGGGAGCCCCTACTCTCGACACGTAAAACGATGTTCGCATTAACGCGTGATTAATTAAGTATTAGCTATTTTTTTAAAAATAAGCAACTTTTGTATAGGATTTTTTTTGCAAAAAACACACCGTTTAGTAGTTTGAAAAGCGTGCGTGTGTAAAACGAGTGTGGGGAGTTGTGAACCCTGGGGAACGAACGAACCCTTAGTCCACTCGCCGTCGCTTACAATAACAAAAATCTTCACTCCCTCATCTTTGTAAAACTGTCCAAATCACATCCTAAGGCAGTATGGATATCTGTTTCTATGACATGGTCACATGGCATCTTAGTCAGAAAAAAAAAATAAAAAACATACGGGACCGACATGTAAGTGGATTTCCATCTCTCCTTACCTATCCCTATCTTCCCCATCTCTCCGTCTTTCCCCTCTCGTCCACAGGAGCTTGCTGGCAACCGATGAGCCCATCTGCGGGAGGTAAGGCAACGAGGGGGGTGCAAGTGGTCTGCGACGGAGGAGGAGAACAAGAGGAAGGCGAAGGACCTATCTGGCGGCAGCAACTCCGCCATGGCCACCTTCCTGATGCCGATATCTCCACCCATCCCTCGCCTTCGCCACGTTACCTCCCAGTGCACAACATATCACATGATACGAAAAACATGATGACATCGCCTTCACGATGGCAAGATCCAGGTTGTGGTGGTGGCGGAGGGATGCGGGAGGAGGAGGTGGTGGTGGTGGCATATCGGCGCACGGAAACGTGTCGTGGGGCTGTGTCTTGTGGGTACAGTTGTACACCTCCGATCAGAGTAAAACTATTCGAATAGTCGTGCCCGCGTTTATGGGCGGTCAACCAGATTCACCATGATTAGTCTCATCACTAGTTTAGCTTAATGGAACTAGTTAGTTCAGGTGGTGGTTTGGGCCTGTCTCAACGTGGTGTTGCGTTGAGCAATGATGATTAATATTGATTAATTACTACAACTGTTTTACTGCTTTCAACTACTACTTTTAAAATGCTAACTTTATGCAAATGAAACTCTCTAGCTCTCTTTTGTTATATCCTACATCATACCCTCTCTTCCGGTATGACTTGCTGAGTACCGTGGGTAGTACTCAGTCTTGCTCTTTCTCCCAATCCCCAGAGTTCGAGTATGCATCAGATGGTGGCTACTCGGAGGAGTAGGTTTCGTCCATGCCATCGAGGATGCTTGCGGAATGGTGTCGCCCGCTATCCAAGTCAAGACCTAGCTTTAGTTTATCTTTTAATTTCCGCTGCATTTATGTAAGACTTTTAATGTGTTTGTAAGATGTGGATCTGTATGTCAACTTTGTCGTTTGTGTACCCTGCCCGTCCTGGACAGGGGTTTTAATGCACATTCTGCTTGAAATTCTATTCGGGAATTTCTGAGCGTGACAATGCGTACGCCGACAACCAGTGGATCCTAAAATCATGCCTCCTCGTTCACGACCTTGTCACCCTGCGCAAGAGGCTGCTCGTCATCTGCTTCGGTTATCAAGCAGGCATAAATCTAGTATAAAGCTCAAATTCTCAATGCCCAGATTCAATTTGTGGTGGCGGTGGAGAGATACGAGAAGAGGAGGAGGTACGCATTGCTGCTGGCGGCGAGGAACTCGAAGTACGTGCGCAAGGTGTACGACGACTACCTGGAGGTGTTCGTGTGGAAGTTCAGCGACAATGAGGATGTTCTGGGTGGTGTATGGCAAGCTTCTCAGCGCGGACAAGCTCGTCTGGTATGTTGGCTGTTTCGAACCCTCTTATCGCTGACCTCCCATTGCCGCTACCATCTCCCGCTAATAGGCTTGCCGGCCCCGCTGGTACTGTCTCCGCTAGCGATCTCTTTGGGGACGAGAAGTGGATAGGTGGAAGTCCACTTACATGGGCCACATGTTTTTTTATTTTTATTTCTTATTAGGATACCACATCAGCCAACACATGCATCCATACTACCTTAGCAATGCGCCATAAGATTTTGCTGTGCCTCATGTGCCATGTGTCAGAAAAAATTGACTCCCATAGTGCATGGGTCTCAAACTCTCTATGTGTGTCTTCGTTTTTTTTGTTTCAGCCCCTCATATTTCCTATTTTAGATCTTGCTTTCTCTATTATCAAAGAAATCCAAATTGAAAATATGTATACATAATACATTCCTCCTAACTACTTCCCCTCAACCCGTCACTTTTGGGGAGGCGGAGGCATTGCCGTCCCTCTTCTCCCCTCCCCTCTCCGTCCCCATCGCCGGCGCTTCTCCCGTCCTCTTCCCGTCGCCGACGCTGTGGCGACGAATAGATTGGGGTGGCCGGCGACCAGATCGAGGTAGTGCACAGGCTGGCGAGGTCCCCGACCAGCAGACCTATTCAGCAAGGCGAGGATCCTGGTCGAGCGGCGCTGGCAGCGGGAGGGGCTCCACTTTTTCTCCTTGTTTGACCAGCGGACGACGCAGGGGAGCTCGGTGGTCCGCCCGCTGGGGACGGCGCGGCCCTCTCTGTCGATCTGCCGCTGCTGCGTTCCAAGTAGTGAGGGCGCTAGGTGGGGCTCCACGCCTCCACTTCTCCTCGACAGGGTCGGAAGACGTACGCCGAGAGGGTCCTCTTCGTCTCCGTCGCCTCCCTCACCATCTCCGGATTGACTTCCGCGGCGTGACCTCTCCCTCTCCGTCGACTCCTCCTCCCCCGTTTCACTGTCGGCGCCCACGCAACGGCGGCAATCTCGTTGAGCGCGGATCTAACCGGAGAGGTGGTCAAGGCGGCGTCGTCTCCAAGCCCACGTACGCTGTGGCGGCAGCCTCGGCGGTGGCGGAGAAGTCGGGGGAGAGGAGTTGTAGCTTTGGATCGGTTCGTTTCCTTGCTTTTTCTGACAAAGCTAGCTGAAGAAGGAGTGCCCTTGTTTGGACGCGCGGGGCTTCTGGTGGGGAGCGCCAGCTACAGACGTGGCACCTACTCTCCAATGTGTCACACATATAGCTAGGCTGAATGCCAACAAGGAGCAATGTGAATGGTATTGCGGCTTAGGGATGTCCGTTAAACTCATAGACATAAACATATGGGACAGCAAGTGGACTTATTCCGTGAAATGGGCCAAAAGGTTAGGCAAGCTGTGCGGGTGGGCCTAGCCCATGTGCACCCTCTTCTACTTCTAGGAGGAGAGGAGTTGTTGCTTGCTCATGTCATGTTGCGCTGCGTTGCGTTGCGGGAGGAAGAAAGGAATCTGATTGCTTCCTTCTTCCTTGTTCGATTCAGATTCACTTTTTCCTCAATTTCTTCTTCTTCTATCTGTGGAAAGGAGAGGAGAGGAGAGGAGAGAGGAAATCTATGGCGTCTCCTCCTTCTCCCTCCGCATCACTCGCAGTCGCAGTCGAGAGATCACCGGGGTTCGGCTTGGAGCCCTCCTCGTCGTCGGCCCCCTCAAGGTAAATCTCTATCCCCATCCTAATTTTGGACCCCAACCCTCGCCCCCGCCTGCCAAGGAAATTTAATTTAATTTTCTTACAGTATTATATCTCTCTCTCAGCTAGCTTTGCCCCAAGTAACCACTACTAACTCTTCTCAATCTCACTGTTTCTTCTTTCCTACTAGTTCCGCACAAACTTCAACTTCTCTAGCTCTACCTCCTCAGATTTCTGCTCAATTCATTCAAAAGAATTGCATTATGTAAACAAGAATTGCTAGTACCCATCGTAACGTCGGATTTTCTATCTAGGTTTAGCCGTGCCTGGCATCATATTCATGGGGGGAGACACCCTGGACATACACTAATCTCTGCAACTCTTAATCTAACACCCCACTCGCATTCTGCACTACAACTGAACCCATCACAGCACTCAAAGCACCTTCCTTTGCTCTGTCTGCATGCTTAAACCCTGCTCCTGTCTTCTGTGCTTCATAAGTGCTCTTGATCCCCTTTCTAATTAAGGAAAACATCACTAAGAGGATCACCCTTGTCATTTCCGCTCAAAAATATTTTTCTTTTCTTTTTTTTTTCAAAAAAAATACACAACTTCAATCCTCCACTGTACTACATACCACCCAACAATTCTGGTCGATTTTGTTTTGAGCCTATCTCCATTTTCTGTTAAAGCATATGTCCTTATATCCTTTTAAGCACTTCTCAACCTTTTGTTACTTTTTGTCTTTTCAGGAATGAGCTGCTGACTATGGTGAAAAAACATTCCCATTTGATTGGGTGGACAGTTGTTGATGCTGAAGATGATGCATCAGACGTGGGAATGGATGATCGATTCTGGCATGAAATGCTTGATCTTTTCTTCGTGCGTGGTAGGGTTTCAAAGAGGAGGGAAGAGGATGACCTCGTCTTTTTTGTTAATAATAATATGGTAAACTTCCAATCCTTCTCAGTTCCCCTTATTTTAGCTTACAGTGTTATCTTGTATGCTAACTGAGGTTCAATGCTGGTGCAGAAAATGCATGGCCATGGGTTCAACGATAACATGGAAGATCCACCTCCCTTTTTTGTGAGAAGATGGGCTCCTATGGTAAATTAACCAAGACTATCTTCTTCAATTTCGATCATATCAATAAATGCATGCTTCCCTTTTTGGTAGTAGCTTCAAGGAAAATTTTCATATGACATACTCTTTCCTTCCATTTTAGAATTTTTTTCTGTAATTTCCTGTTGAGTTATTCACTTTAAAACTGTATCAAGATGAACTGCATCAACTATTACATATTTTTTTTGCTCATTTTTTTTTTCCCTATCTAATAGCATTTATTATTCCTTGCACTAGCACTAGTAAGTTTTGTAGTGTATTTATGGTTGTCACGATTTGATAGACTTGAATTTGGTAAATTGACTTCCATAAGCTAGTGTTTGGTTCATAACATACTTTCTAGAGCATGAGCTCAACAGTTTCTTATACTACATTTATACACACTGTCTTGATTTTCTATTTAGCCTCTTTTGTTTTATGTGGAGCAGCTTGAAATGGCTTTTGGGGGAATACACTCTATAAACGTGACAATTTGCCAGCAGACACCGCACCCATTAAAATAATAGTTTTCGTTTGAAGGAGAGAAAAACCGCGTGAGATGTCAGAAATACCCCTGGACCCACATATCAGCTCTCCCATCTCTCTTCTCTCTCTGTCGCCTCCATCGATGCCACATATGGGTTCGCCGGCGATGCGGACAGGGTGGCGCCACGGGACGGCTCACCGGTGGTAGCTGGCGACGCGCTTCGCCGACCTGACCAACAACGTGTTCCGCGTGCCTACCTCGGCACCAAGACAGGCCGTCTTGAGTCACCGGCAGGTGAGGCCCACTTGCCGACGCCACCTATTCCTCTCGGTGACGTCATAAATAGTAATAATTGCGTAATAAATCGATTTTAATTCTAGAAATTCATTTAAATGGTCCAAAACTTCTAAAATTCATAACTAATTCATACGAACTCCAAATTGGGCCATTCAACCTGCGAAATTCATCTAAAATTGAGCTCTACATGTTTGTTTACTATTCATGTATTGTTTATTTGGTTTTTGTTAGAGTTTTTTCTCGTTTTGCGTGCCAGCGTGTAGTTTCCGCTGTTTTGAAAGATCGCGAGGAAGAGTTCAGAAGATCAAAGTGAAGAAGCGAGGCAAGTCACACATTCCCCTTGAGCATGTTGAACCTAATTTACAAATGTTTTACCGTTTGCAATAAACTGCATGTTTTGCTAATTACATAGGAATAGAGTTTACCTATCTGCTCGCTTATGCCATATCACTTGATATCCGTCCTTTGTCAAACTTGGGTAATAATTTGACTAGCTTGTGTCACTTATGTTGATCTTGCTAGAATTATGATATGCTTAGCCATGCTTAAATACCACTAGCTCACTTAATGGGATAATTACATTATTTACTCTAGTATTTTGTTGAGCTACGAGCTCGAGACATCTGGCCATGGTTCTTTGGTCATAATTATCTAACTAAAATATGGCTTAATGGTGGGCTGTGGGTGTATGGTTTTGCTAGTCGCACCCATGGCAGTTAAGTATCGGTTCATGGGAAACCCTTGAAGAATTATCATACTTACCACAAGCCAGCGTGGGCAAAGCTGGGCTTGTAGTGTAGCTTTCCTCTAGCTGGCATATCCAGGCAAGGGTGAGCGTGATGGAGTTGTGATGGGCCCTACGACGGCCTTTGCTGCTTCCGGATTCACCTAGGCACGAGAGTGGACTGCACGCTTCCTGTTGAGGAGTGGGGGCGAAACCTGAGGTGTGGTACGCTTGGTTAGAGGGGGTTATGCGAAGGGTCCTGTCATGGCTCTTTCCGGTATGTCGTGGTGGCATGGTGGCGCATGGGAACCTGTCGTGGGGCTGTGTCTTGTGGGTACAGTTGTACACCTCTGATCAAAGTAAAACTATTCGAATAGCCGTGGCCGCGGTTATGGGCGATCGACCTGCTTCACCGTGATTAGTACCACTCAATTAATTAATTTGACAAAATGAACTGGTGTAGTTCAGATGGTTTGGTGGGGCCTGTTCAACGTGGAGTAGCGTTGTTCAGTGGAGATTTAATGTTGTCTTAATCAATCAATAGTTTTACAATTTTAAACTATAAAATGTTTACAACCGTCTTTATGCAAATAGCCACAAACCCTCCTTGTCTCCCCTTGCACGTGTGCATCATTGCTATGGCTTGCTGAGTACGGTGGTTATACTCAGTCTTGCTATTATTTCCCCTTTTCAGAAGTGTAATGCTTCTGAGTTGAAGACGAAGTTAGAGGACCAAGGTGTTGGCAACTTTTTTGACAAGTCGACAAGCACGATCGCAACACCTAAACGCCTTGCGGTGATATGGAGTCGCCAACCACCTCGATCTAGCCAAACGGCCAAATCAAGATTGGTTTTGCAAAAAGAAGAGCCGATTTAGAGATCAAAATCAGCCTCTAGGCCGATTTAGATCGATATAAGGATAACTACCTGTCTCGTGGGCAAAACGGAAGGTTTTCAGGACAAACCTACAAAGAGGTGTCGCACTCTCGCAGCGACGGCGGACGGTTTACGGCGCAAACCGACAAAGATGGACTAAAACTAGGGTAAAATAGAAAACATAGTAAAAGAACGATTCGACTAAATTGTATTCGGGGGTTTTACAATGAACCGGCCTTGTCCCTTATATAGGGGTTGGTCTTGCCCTTTACAGGCCCTCCTCCACGTCCAACTCGGGATAGAAACCAATGGAAACACGAAACATGCCTTCCCGAGCAAGGAAACCCGAGACCCGACGAAAACAGAGTCGAACTTGGACCCTGACGGTCTGACCGCCCACATACCTGCGGTCAGACCGGCACTACTAGCCGGTCAGACCGCCCATATACCTGTGGTCTGACCGGCCCTAGTGAAGGAAACTCGGCACTTTCCAAACTTTGGCAATTTTTCCCTATTTCGTCCATAGGTGCCAAATTTGGGTGTAAACAAAGGCTCATATCCCAGTTGAGTTTTGCTTGTGGAGTAGAGCTGAGGCCCGCTAGGATCGCCTTTTACGCTCCTGCTGCTTTCTTTTCAGTGTGAGGACTAAGTGCCTCTTCTGTAAGTGTTTACGCTTTACGCTTGGTTATATATACTTGCCGTTTTGTGTACCCTGGCTGATTCCAGGACAGGGACTTAGTACACAAAAATGTCTGAAATTTGGCTAAATTTCTGGGCATGACAAGTTGTATCAGAGTTAGCTCGACTGTAGGTTGTATCAAATTTCCGTTCTTTCCCCCTCCAACTTTCTTAGTTGCTAAACCTAGGACAAACCGTCTGTTTCACATCTGCTCCCGGAAGTCAAGTCATGTCACGCCCAGAAATTCACTAGTAATGAAGATCATACAAGATTATAATAAGAAATTAAAAAGAGGGAATTTATTATACAAACGCCCAATTCTAAGAAATACCATCGACAAGTGTGACTTCCATGAAATGTCATCGCTGTTAGGGTTCCGTTCATCCTGCGCCGTTAAATACACTGTTTATCCTATAATATATAACGGAGGGTTGCCAATGGACCCTAACGACGATGGAATTTTTGGGATAAAGTCGCTTGTACGCTCACACTTGTCGATGGTATTTCTTGAAATTAGGCGCTTGTCAATGGCATTTCTTGGATTTTCTCTAAAAATAATTGTGTATCGAAAGTCATACTTTCATTGTGTTTAAAAAATGAAATGTTGAGACTATTTTGTATCCACACAAAAAATGTTGTGTTGCTTCTGTAATCTGTCGTTGTGCAAACATTAAATAAAATAGTGATGAAAAGATGGGGCCGAGCCATGGAGGTTGTGTTGGCCAAATGAAGGAAAAGGCTGTGTTCGGGAGCCCCTACTCTCGACACGTAAAACGATGTTCGCATTAACGCGTGATTAATTAAGTATTAGCTATTTTTTAAAAATAAGCAACTTTTGTATAGGAATTTTTTTTTGCAAAAAACACACCGTTTAGTAGTTTGAAAAGCATGCGCGCGGAAAACGAGGGTGGAGAGTTGTGAACCCTGGGGAACGAACGAACCCTTAGTCCACTCGCCGTCGCTTACAATAACAAAAATCTTCACTCCCTCATCTTTGTAAAACTGTCCAAATCACATCCTAAGGCAGTATGGATATCTGTTTCTATGACATGGTCACATGGCATCTTAGTCAGAAAAAAAAAATAAAAAACATACGGGACCGACATGTAAGTGGATTTCCATCTCTCCTTACCTATCCCTATCTTCCCCATCTCTTCGTCTTTCCCCTCTCGTCCACAGGAGCTTGCTGGCAACCGATGAGCCCATCTGCGGGAGGTAAGGCAACGAGGGGGGTGCAAGTGGTCTGCGACGGAGGAGGAGAACAAGAGGAAGGCGAAGGACCTATCTGGCGGCAGCAACTCCGCCATGGCCACCTTCCTGATGCCGATATCTCCACCCATCCCTCGCCTTCGCCACGTTACCTCCCAGTGCACAACATATCACATGATACGAAAAACATGATGACATCGCCTTCACGATGGCAAGATCCAGGTTGTGGTGGTGGCGGAGGGATGCGGGAGGAGGAGGTGGTGGTGGTGGCATATCGGCGCACGGAAACGTGTCGTGGGGCTGTGTCTTGTGGGTACAGTTGTACACCTCCGATCAGAGTAAAACTATTCGAATAGTCGTGCCCGCGTTTATGGGCGGTCAACCAGATTCACCATGATTAGTCTCATCACTAGTTTAGCTTAATGGAACTAGTTAGTTCAGGTGGTGGTTTGGGCCTGTCTCAACGTGGTGTTGCGTTGAGCAATGATGATTAATATTGATTAATTACTACAACTGTTTTACTGCTTTCAACTACTACTTTTAAAATGCTAACTTTATGCAAATGAAACTCTCTAGCTCTCTTTTGTTATATCCTACATCATACCCTCTCTTCCGGTATGACTTGCTGAGTACCGTGGGTAGTACTCAGTCTTGCTCTTTCTCCCAATCCCCAGAGTTCGAGTATGCATCAGATGGTGGCTACTCGGAGGAGTAGGTTTCGTCCATGCCATCGAGGATGCTTGCGGAATGGTGTCGCCCGCTATCCAAGTCAAGACCTAGCTTTAGTTTATCTTTTAATTTCCGCTGCATTTATGTAAGACTTTTAATGTGTTTGTAAGATGTGGATCTGTATGTCAACTTTGTCGTTTGTGTACCCTGCCCGTCCTGGACAGGGGTTTTAATGCACATTCTGCTTGAAATTCTATTCGGGAATTTCTGAGCGTGACAATGCGTACGCCGACAACCAGTGGATCCTAAAATCATGCCTCCTCGTTCACGACCTTGTCACCCTGCGCAAGAGGCTGCTCGTCATCTGCTTCGGTTATCAAGCAGGCATAAATCTAGTATAAAGCTCAAATTCTCAATGCCCAGATTCAATTTGTGGTGGCGGTGGAGAGATACGAGAAGAGGAGGAGGTACGCATTGCTGCTGGCGGCGAGGAACTCGAAGTACGTGCGCAAGGTGTACGACGACTACCTGGAGGTGTTCGTGTGGAAGTTCAGCGACAATGAGGATGTTCTGGGTGGTGTATGGCAAGCTTCTCAGCGCGGACAAGCTCGTCTGGTATGTTGGCTGTTTCGAACCCTCTTATCGCTGACCTCCCATTGCCGCTACCATCTCCCGCTAATAGGCTTGCCGGCCCCGCTGGTACTGTCTCCGCTAGCGATCTCTTTGGGGACGAGAAGTGGATAGGTGGAAGTCCACTTACATGGGCCACATGTTTTTTTATTTTTATTTCTTATTAGGATACCACATCAGCCAACACATGCATCCATACTACCTTAGCAATGCGCCATAAGATTTTGCTGTGCCTCATGTGCCATGTGTCAGAAAAAATTGACTCCCATAGTGCATGGGTCTCAAACTCTCTATGTGTGTCTTCGTTTTTTTTGTTTCAGCCCCTCATATTTCCTATTTTAGATCTTGCTTTCTCTATTATCAAAGAAATCCAAATTGAAAATATGTATACATAATACATTCCTCCTAACTACTTCCCCTCAACCCGTCACTTTTGGGGAGGCGGAGGCATTGCCGTCCCTCTTCTCCCCTCCCCTCTCCGTCCCCATCGCCGGCGCTTCTCCCGTCCTCTTCCCGTCGCCGACGCTGTGGCGACGAATAGATTGGGGTGGCCGGCGACCAGATCGAGGTAGTGCACAGGCTGGCGAGGTCCCCGACCAGCAGACCTATTCAGCAAGGCGAGGATCCTGGTCGAGCGGCGCTGGCAGCGGGAGGGGCTCCACTTTTTCTCCTTGTTTGACCAGCGGACGACGCAGGGGAGCTCGGTGGTCCGCCCGCTGGGGACGGCGCGGCCCTCTCTGTCGATCTGCCGCTGCTGCGTTCCAAGTAGTGAGGGCGCTAGGTGGGGCTCCACGCCTCCACTTCTCCTCGACAGGGTCGGAAGACGTACGCCGAGAGGGTCCTCTTCGTCTCCGTCGCCTCCCTCACCATCTCCGGATTGACTTCCGCGGCGTGACCTCTCCCTCTCCGTCGACTCCTCCTCCCCCGTTTCACTGTCGGCGCCCACGCAACGGCGGCAATCTCGTTGAGCGCGGATCTAACCGGAGAGGTGGTCAAGGCGGCGTCGTCTCCAAGCCCACGTACGCTGTGGCGGCAGCCTCGGCGGTGGCGGAGAAGTCGGGGGAGAGGAGTTGTAGCTTTGGATCGGTTCGTTTCCTTGCTTTTTCTGACAAAGCTAGCTGAAGAAGGAGTGCCCTTGTTTGGACGCGCGGGGCTTCTGGTGGGGAGCGCCAGCTACAGACGTGGCACCTACTCTCCAATGTGTCACACATATAGCTAGGCTGAATGCCAACAAGGAGCAATGTGAATGGTATTGCGGCTTAGGGATGTCCGTTAAACTCATAGACATAAACATATGGGACAGCAAGTGGACTTATTCCGTGAAATGGGCCAAAAGGTTAGGCAAGCTGTGCGGGTGGGCCTAGCCCATGTGCACCCTCTTCTACTTCTAGGAGGAGAGGAGTTGTTGCTTGCTCATGTCATGTTGCGCTGCGTTGCGTTGCGGGAGGAAGAAAGGAATCTGATTGCTTCCTTCTTCCTTGTTCGATTCAGAATCACTTTTTCCTCAATTTCTTCTTCTTCTATCTGTGGAAAGGAGAGGAGAGGAGAGGAGAGAGGAAATCTATGGCGTCTCCTCCTTCTCCCTCCGCATCACTCGCAGTCGCAGTCGAGAGATCACCGGGGTTCGGCTTGGAGCCCTCCTCCTCCTCCTCCTCGTCGGCCCCCTCAAGGTAATCTCTATCCCCATCCTAATTTTGGACCCCAACCCTCGCCCCCGCCTGCCAAGGAAATTTAATTTAATTTTCTTACAGTATTATATCTCTCTCTCAGCTAGCTTTGCCCCAAGTAACCACTACTAACTCTTCTCAATCTCACTGTTTCTTCTTTCCTACTAGTTCCGCACAAACTTCAACTTCTCTAGCTCTACCTCCTCAGATTTCTGCTCAATTCATTCAAAAGAATTGCATTATGTAAACAAGAATTGCTAGTACCCATCGTAACGTCGGATTTTCTATCTAGGTTTAGCCGTGCCTGGCATCATATTCATGGGGGGAGACACCCTGGACATACACTAATCTCTGCAACTCTTAATCTAACACCCCACTCGCATTCTGCACTACAACTGAACCCATCACAGCACTCAAAGCACCTTCCTTTGCTCTGTCTGCATGCTTAAACCCTGCTCCTGTCTTCTGTGCTTCATAAGTGCTCTTGATCCCCTTTCTAATTAAGGAAAACATCACTAAGAGGATCACCCTTGTCATTTCCGCTCAAAAATATTTTTCTTTTCTTTTTTTTTTCAAAAAAAATACACAACTTCAATCCTCCACTGTACTACATACCACCCAACAATTCTGGTCGATTTTGTTTTGAGCCTATCTCCATTTTCTGTTAAAGCATATGTCCTTATATCCTTTTAAGCACTTCTCAACCTTTTGTTACTTTTTGTCTTTTCAGGAATGAGCTGCTGACTATGGTGAAAAAACATTCCCATTTGATTGGGTGGACAGTTGTTGATGCTGAAGATGATGCATCAGACGTGGGAATGGATGATCGATTCTGGCATGAAATGCTTGATCTTTTCTTCGTGCGTGGTAGGGTTTCAAAGAGGAGGGAAGAGGATGACCTCGTCTTTTTTGTTAATAATAATATGGTAAACTTCCAATCCTTCTCAGTTCCCCTTATTTTAGCTTACAGTGTTATCTTGTATGCTAACTGAGGTTCAATGCTGGTGCAGAAAATGCATGGCCATGGGTTCAACGATAACATGGAAGATCCACCTCCCTTTTTTGTGAGAAGATGGGCTCCTATGGTAAATTAACCAAGACTATCTTCTTCAATTTCGATCATATCAATAAATGCATGCTTCCCTTTTTGGTAGTAGCTTCAAGGAAAATTTTCATATGACATACTCTTTCCTTCCATTTTAGAATTTTTTTCTGTAATTTCCTGTTGAGTTATTCACTTTAAAACTGTATCAAGATGAACTGCATCAACTATTACATATTTTTTCGCTCATGTTTTTTTCCCCTATCTAATAGCATTTATTATTCCTTGTACTAGCACTAGTAAGTTTTGTAGTGTATTTATGGTTGCCACGATTTGATAGACTTGAATTTGGTAAATTGACTTCCATAAGCTAGTGTTTGGTTCATAACATACTTTCTACAGAAAAAAAAAGTCTCTGATAATACATACTAACTCTTGGTTTTTTATTTGTTCTCCTTTGTTTTATGTGGAGCAGCTTGAAAAGATCAGCAATATAAATTCATCTGGAGTTGATTGGGAGCGTTCATTCTATTTGAATTTAATTGCTCACACATCATACACTGTTACAGTTGCAATATGCAGGTACGTTTCTGCCAGTTCCGTCAAGATATTGCAAGTTTTTATCTAGTATTTATACTGAATGATTGGCATGCTGTTATTTATGTCAACAATAAAAAGTTTTTGGCATGCTGTTATTTATGTCAACAATGAAAAGTTTATTTGGTGATCCACATCCTCTTGCTGGTCCCAATCTGTCAGAGTAAAACGTTACCTGTACTTTTGGTCTTAAGTTCTTATCCTTCCTTCACTGTAATGCAACACAGTTGCCACATGTTGTCTGTACTAGTTTTATGCTTCTATTTTCTGTTTCTTGTAGCAGCTGAGAACTGGTCTAGGTTAGTTCATTAACTCGCAACAAATTAGATTGATGTACTGTATCTTTCAATATTACTTTGGACTTTGGCCT
>WNHE01000981.1:247348-266627 GCA_009805545.1 Oryza longistaminata
CTCACAGATGTTTGGGTTCCAACCAATAACTATTGTTGTGCAACCTGAGCCTGAGAGTTCTTGTTGTATCATCTTTACCTCCTTAGTTCATATATCTGGCAAAGTTAGTTTCTTACAATCTGCTGTACAGTGTCAGGGATCTTCGCAGCCGTGCAGAGAAAAGCAAACCATTATCACCAGTTTATAAGGTACTGTACAAGTAAGCATTTCACGGCACTCCATCATTTACCAGTGAATCTTATTACATAGGTGCACAGACTTGTGTTGTGTAAGGTTGAGCTTTGTGTAATGACTACTTAGAATTCACTATGATTAATAGTTTCAGAACATTCCACAATTTCTGCTGTTCAATGACTGTAGGAAGTTTCATTATATCATGGATGCTTGCGGAAAATTGGATTTTCTTATAACTGACTTTATCCAGTTATATCATGATGTCTTAGACTTGTTAATAGAACTACAAAATTAATATAAGTTTCAAGCCTAACATCTTAAAGGTCTATATCGCAAAATGTTGTAGTTTGAAACTAGCCGTTATTGCTTTATTTTCTGTCAATCTGGACAGCAATTGCAGCACTTTTAAACCAGACCTGGTCACATGGCCATTTCGCTGGTTTTCCTGTAGGAACACTGTTCGATGATGACAACATTTTAATTTTTTCGACAAATTGATTTGGAAAACTGACAGTTATTTGAGTTGTTTACAAGCTAATATAACCTAATATTTTTTCTTATGCGTATTATAGCCCAACAGTAGGCCTGGTCACTTGATTCCTTCCTACAGTTGGAAGGCAAAGGGGTTTCAGTTCAAATCTCCATGTTAACAATTCCTCTAAATTTTTTTTTTCCTGTTTTGGGGCTAAACAATCCAGATTGTGAACAAGACTGGAACATGCTTCTGTTGAGGCACTTCTCAGAGTGTTTAAGATCATTTCTAAAGTGTACAACTGGGGTTTCTTTTCTTCCTATTCTTGGGTCGAAATGAGCCTGACTAGCTGTCCATTTTATTTAACTTCGACTTCTATATTTCATTGTTGCAATACTAGTTACCCTAGCTAAAGTTTAACATGTTTTCGGTATTAAGTAATTATGTCTTAAACTCATTGTCTTATTAAAACAGGTCACAAAAACTGTGTATGCATCCCCGAGCCGCGTAAATTTTCATCTTGATCGAAGAAAGGTACTTTTTCCTTGCATTTTCAGTCTCTCTTTTGAAAGAGATGATGTTTCAGTAAAAAATCCTGTATCTTTGGACAGGCTGTGGAAACTGTACCTGCATATCCCAATATTTGTTTCTCAGTTGATGACTTCGATGATACTTTTGATGCTGTTGTAAGTTCCCATTTCTCAGTATTCTAGCATATTGTTCATATGGATGTATCTATGATATTGCATCGCTTTTGTCATTATAGAATGAATGTGACCATCTAAATTTGCTAGCAGGTTTTGTCAGACCCTGAACATTGCTATTGTGTGATTCTCAATGCACATGATGGGGCAGCTTTTCCTGAAGACACTGAATCGAAGAATGCCAGCTCAAATCTACTAAACACTGGGAGCAACCAAGAAAAACCACCAAAGGTCCTCTGCCCTCAAATCTACCAAAACTCTCTCTCTCAGAATTCAGCACTTAGTAAATTCTCCCTGTGTCTCAAAATATAGGAGCATTCTGATTTTGTCCGATAATATTTCGCCACCTACTCCCTCATCTCAACCAATCAAAATCCTCTCTTATTTAATTTGTTCACTTACATTACATCATCTCAACCACAACTATCCTCCATTTTATTCCATGTATTTCCTTAATACCTGTGCAACACTCTAAAGGTGGCTATATTTTGGGACGTAGGGAGTATATATTCTTTATCACTGTTGCAATTAAAGATCAGAAGTTTTAATCTGTTTTTGAAAGACTTCTGTATAGTTAATCTGCAGTAATTTCTCGTTTTAATTAGTAATTGAATGCCAAATCCATCTTATCTGTGAAACTGTGATCATGTATTTAAAACCGTAAGATATATCTTGTAGTTAAACTTTTGTTGTTGACAACCGGGAAATTATTGTGTTCACACTCAACAGTTTGAGAGTTCAGACCCCATATTATCAGTGTCACAGTAAGTTCTGCTGCTATAGATATATAATAATTTTTATGCTTTGGAGGGATTGGTCAGTTTGCCACATCTTTCACTATGCTCCTTCTGAATATTTTAATCTAAAGTAGATACGTCCTGGTTCTCTGCCTACTGGCATCACTCTTGCTTAAAACATAGTTACACTTTAGCAGATATCTGCTTCTGCAACACAACTGTATGAAGTATATGTCATAGTGCATTTCTCACCTACATTGCGCTTACTGTGATCATTGCAGAGAACACTCTTCTCAGGCTACGTTAGCTACCAAAATGTTCGAGAAGCCTACAATGGTGAGTCCATCCATCTACTTATCTCCAAGGAAACTATTGTTCAGATGGTCTTATAAAGTACTTATGTCCTTTCAACTTTATCTGCCTGGAAACTATTGTCATGTGGTCCTATTAAGTATTTATATTTCTGTCATTTTTTTTCTTCTAAAGCTAAGCTCAATAGAATCATGTGTTTTTGATGACACTGGTTTTAACTGCATCAACGCTTTGCTCAACTAGAGGATTTCCTCTTTAAAAAAAATAAAAATTAGTAGGTACCTACCATTTCATTTCTTCTAGATTTACATTTCCTGATGTGTACTCTGTTATAGCTGGCAGATCACAATTTGGGAGCTTACTCTCACTCGGGCATGACCAAACTAAACTTGATAAACTTTATATGAGGGGCCCTGAAGGACGTGGGGAAGTTGAAGTAGCTGTTTCTGGAATTGCAGGTCAGTTTTGTTTAGCCTAAGTAGCGATTTACTGCGTGGGTTGACTCTAGAATATGTTTCACAAGCTTCAAGTTATCTTGCTGTTACATGCATTTACTGTCATGAATAGGATTTGGGGCTCTCAGATAAAATCGTGATTCACATCTTTATTACTGTTGATTGCTCTACCAGTCGCCACTTTTTGTTGCAATGCGTTTGCATTTAGCATTTGCTATGTTCAATGTACAATATTAAAAGTGCTTACAAATATCCTTTCTGTACAACCCCCAACATGCACATTCATGTCTTGGATTACCGTAGCTGTGATGATGCAATTTGTTGATCCGTCAAACTCTGACATGGAAATGATTCTTTTATTAGATCAGAGCCATGAGAGATCAAAGAAAGATCCAGGAGATAGCTTTCGAGTCTTTGTTCATAGGGCAGCTTCTGCTGCATCAAAGCTGGCAAAGCATGCCTACGAGGCTGCATCTACCAACAAACGATTTGATGATGAGCTTCTGCCTCTAAAATGTTGCTTGATGTCAGTATCTCTTCCTTGGGACTACATTGCACATGACCTGCTACACAAGGTGAAAACCATCACTACTTGCAAATGATACGATTGTTTTGATGTCTAAAATTAATTTTTTAAACTGAAATGTCTAAAATTGTTGATAACTATTTTCATTTTCCTGCTTATTTTTTAGTCACAGATTAGCGAGTATTGGCTGTTGTCAAACAATTATAGTCCACGTGTAAAGTTGTTGATAACTAGTTTCATTTTCTTGGTTATTTTTATTTGTCGCAATTATCAAGTATTGGCTAGCAAACAATGTCATCTATGTGCTTTGATGAAATTAAAATGGTTACGTTATCAGCGTCAATATTTTGTATGAAGTGTTAGTCCTTACATCTAGAGGATGCTTTCATGGACATCCTTCATTTTCATGGTTCCATGTGTGGAATAAATGTAGATCTTCAAAACATAAGTTATATTGGCTGAACAATAAGTGGGCTAGTTGCTTCTCAATGTTGAATGCAATCCACTTGACAGAATAGTTAAAGTTGAGTATATCTAGCTTACAATATGATCATGCTATGTAACAGGAAACCCCTCCGCTGGACCTATGAGAGACTGCGAATTCCCGTTGTGCACCACAAAGAATGATTTATGTGCATGATTGTGGGAAAGTTTGTCCCCCTTGGGCTCGGTATAGTGTAAGAAAACAGTGAGCAGAGAAGCAGTGCTGCGATGTACATGTGTACTTTAAACAGACTAAAACTTGTAGAATTTTCATGTATTTTTTTTCTTTTTGTTTTTAGAGTTTTCATGTGTGTTTGTACAATGTTGAAAGTAGACGATGAAATAATGTAAATATTTTTTTTTTGTTGTCATGAGGAAGACTTCATTCACTGTCGCTATTTTGTTCTGTTTTACGCTCGCATACAAGCAAATACGCGAATGCAGGTACTGTTAACTCAGCAAGCTGTCTGCCTACCTTCAACTGCATCATAGTTTTTTTTTTTTTTTTTTGTTCTCCGGTCGGTTGTCGCATCTTGTACTACAGGCCAAATTTGCTTTGAACTGGAGAGCCTTGAATATTTTTCATCCTAGTGACTGGGGTGCATGTTGCAAGATGCTGTGTTGAATAGTACGCACCGATAACATGGAAGAGTTGGATGCAGAGTCATTTGCCCTGCAAAACCGTGCCTGAATTGTTCGTTTGGTCGGATGAAGGCTGTCGTCTACTTGTATGTTTGCAAGGTGTAGTGGCAGAGTTGTAAGATGTTGGTATCGTTCTAAAAAAAAAAGATGTTGGTACAGAAGAATTAGGGCATGTTTGACATAGCTCCAGCTCCATTTCTCTGTGGCTAGAGTCCGGCCATACAATTTCAATTCTACCTAAAATGGGAGTGGAGCTGGGTGGAGCGTTCTCACGAAATGAACTAGAGAGGTGGAGCTGAGTTTAGGCAGGTACACAACTCAACTCCTGCAGCTAAATTTAGGAGTTGGAGCTCTACCAAATAGGCCCTTAGGTTCTCCCTTTGCATTAAGAGTAAATTGCACCAGTGATCCTTAAACTTGTCATGAGGTTTCACTTACATCTATGAACTTGCAAAGCGCATCGAGACCCTTAAACTTGACCGTAGTCTTGTCTATGTCCCAAACGATGTCGGATGGAGTCACGCTCTACTATGATCCAAGTTATATAGATCGACGTGTTCTAGTTGATGACCTATTGATTTATCAAATAATTTTATTATTACTGATGGATTTTGTTATGACCTGTGCATACAGAAATGCAACCAAGGTGTAGGGCTTGAACAGTACAGAGGAGCTTACTCAGTTTATGTTTAGGGGGAGCTTACTCAGTTGGCAGTCACAGAAACATAAGGTAATTGCCTTATCATCGCGTGAAGCTGAGTATATTGCAGCCACCACAGCAGCCTGCCAAGGAATTTGGTTCAATAGGTTGGTTGCTGAATTGCAAGGGAAGGAACTGTTACGATCGTGCCGGCTAAGAGCGACAACCCGATGAAAGTGAATAGGCGTCCAGTCAGGGAGAAAAGGCCTAATGTTCGCCTATTTGGGCTGGAGTGGGCTAAAAACTGATGTAATCGGTATGGTCTATAAATACCGAGGCGGGAGACAAGGAGGGTGTGAAAGTTGTAAACTCTAAACGAATCCCTGAATCCCAATCCTTCTTCTTCTCGCCCAAGTTGAACTCTCTCTTCTCTGCTTGCTCTGTTCTTCCTCCTCTTCCTCTCAAATTCGCGGAATAGATCGTAACAAATAGGTATCAGAGCCACAAAATCCTGGATTACCTCAAGAAACCTCGGTACCATTCGCGAGCGCAACTCAAAGTTCAAGAGATGGAGCAGCAGCTGGGCGAACTCGTTGCTGCTATGGCGGCGATTCAGAAGCAGAACTCCGCGATTCAAGTCTCCATGGGTTCCTTGGAGGAAATCAAACCCATGGTGGTTGAATTGGCGGGGTGGAAGCCAACGGTGGAGAAGGCGGTGTTGGATTTGCGGTCGGAGGTGGGCGAACTGCGAGGACAAGTGGAGCAGCTGGCACGAACATCAGCTGTGGCAACCAAGCCTGCAGATCTGTCTCTGTTGCTGCCTACACCACCGGGACCGAAGCTGGGCATGAACAAGGAGGATGATCGCAAGCCTACTCAGGGCGATGAAGTTCATGGGCCAAGCGGCCACCGCGATGCATCGTTACACCGGGGGAAAACCATGGGAAACGAGAGTTTCCCATCGTTTCTCTCGGGCAAGGGTACGTTGGCTTCCCCGTCCAATTTTTCTCCGTGATTTGAATTTGGGGAATCGTCTGCTCGGTGTGGGGGAAATTACTTCTCTGGCAGATCTGTTCGAGTGGATTGCCCTTCGTTTGATGGGGAAAATCCGCGTGCATGGAAGTTGAAATGTGAAACTTATTTTCGAGTTAGTGGGGTTCACTTTGAGCACTGGGTTGGTGTAGCAGCATTGCAGTTTGTAGGGAGGGGGGGGGGCTTTGACTTGGTTGCAATCGTCGGATGCTCATGTGGTGTGCGTGTGTTGGGATGATTTTGCTGAGGCCATGTGTAGGAAGTTTGGTAGGGAGGAGTTTCAGGGATTGATTCGTCAGTTTAATCGTTTGAGGCAAACGGGTTCAGTTGCTAGTTATGCTGAGAAATTTAGTGAGTTAATCCATTAGCTGCACGCACATCATTCGTCCTGGAATACTGTCTTTTTTATCACTCAGTTCATGGATGGTCTGCAGCCTGAAATTCGTACGGCCGTAGTGCTCCATCGCCCTCAAGACCTCGATACTGCTGTGGATTTGGCATGTTTGCAGGAGGATGTATTGGAGAATGTTCGGAGGGATAATCGCCATGGAGATTTCGCTGTTCCTGTTCATCCTGCGGTGAAGTTTGGTAATTCTATCAGTACTCTGCCATTTCGTGCTCAGGCTGGGATGGGAACTCGAGCTGAGGGTCGCAGACCTGTGGAAGCTACTGGGTTGGGCAAAACTGATGATAAGCTATCTGCTCTGCGAGCTTACCGTCGAGCCAAGGGCTTATGTTATACCTGTGGTGAACGTTGGAGTCGGGAGCATAAATGTGGGCCAACTGTGCAACTTCATGTAGTAGAAGAATTATGGGAAATGCTATCAGCTCAATCTGTGGATGATTCTTCTGAAACAGTTGAGTGCATGCAGGAATCTGAAGAAGAGGTTATTGATAGTGAAGTATGTCAGATTTCTCGGGAGGCAGCTTGGCATAGAAGCTTCAGGTACATTGCGTTTGCAAGGGTTAATACAGAAACATGCAGTCCTGATGCTTGTTGACTCTGGTAGTTCCCACAGCTTTGTGTCTGAAGAATTGGCTAACAAATTACATGGATCTCGAGCTAATCTGTCTCCGATTCGGGTGTGAGTTGCTGATGGGGGTGTTTTGAACTGTTCCCAGGAAATTCAGAATTGTGAATGGCTTGTTCAGGGACATACTTTTTGCTCACATCTCAAAATACTTCCTCTTGGCAGCTATGATGTTATTTTGGGTATGGATTGGTTGTCTCGGCATAGTCCTATGCAGATTGACTGGCGGGGCAAGACAATTTCTTTTCAGTTGGGTCAGAAAACTGTCTGCTTACGGGGAGTTCAAACTGATACTGTTCACTGTCTGGCAATTTCAGTTTCGCAGTACAAAGGGATGACTCGGCGTAATGCTATTGTTCAGACTGTGGAACTCTGTACTTTGGAGGCATCTGGAGTTGAACCAGTGCTTCCAGCAGCCATAGAATCCTTATTGCACGAGTTTGCCGCTGTGTTTGAGGAGCCAAAAGGATTGCTGCATCAGCGTCAATTTGATCATGCCATTCCTTTACTACCAGGCGCCCAACCAGTGAATTTGCGGCCTTACCGCTATAATCCAGCTCAGAAGGACGAAATCGAACGACAAGTGGCTGAAATGTTGCGACAAGGAGTTATTCAACCAAGTTCCAGTCCGTTCTCATCTCCTGTCCTTCTGGTATTGAAAAAGGATATCACATGGCGTTTCTGCATCGATTATCGTCATCTCAATGCGATTACAGTTAACAATCGCTACCCTTTACCTGTCATTGATGAACTCCTCGATGAATTGGCTGGTGCATGTCTGTTTACCAGTTTGGATCTACGAGCTGGGTATCACCAGATTCGTATGAAACCTGAAGATGTCCCAAAAACCGCCTTCAAGACTCATAATGGTCACTATGATTTTCGGGTGATGTCTTTCGGCTTAACAAGACCACCTGCCACATTCCAAGGTCTGATGAACACGGTTTTTTCTCCTCTCTTGCGCAAGGGGGTTTTGGTATTCATTGACGATATATTGGTTTACAGCAATACATTGGATGAGCATGTGACTTTACTGCGTCAG
Organism: Oryza longistaminata; assembly: GCA_009805545.1. NCBI lineage: Eukaryota > Viridiplantae > Streptophyta > Magnoliopsida > Poales > Poaceae > Oryza > Oryza longistaminata. The sequence continues at coordinate 255,599 of WNHE01000981.1, forward strand.
GTTCTTCAGTTGTTAACTCAACATAATCTTAAGGTGAAGCATTCTAAGTGCACTTTTGCTCAATCTAGTTTGGTTTATTTGGGACATGTTATCAGTTGCGCAGGTGTTAGCACAGATCCTAAGAACATTCAGGCTGTGCAACGTTGGCCAGTCCCTGTCAATGTCAAAGAAGTACGGGGTTTCTTAGGGTTGGCTGGATACTACCGCAAGTTTGTTCGTTATTTTGGGGTAATTAGCAGACCATTAACTGATTTGCTCAAGAAGAATGTTGTGTTTGTCTGGACCTTGGAACACCAAGCAGCTTTTGATGCCCTCAAAGCATCTCTAACATCTGCTCCTGTTTTGGCCCTTCTGGACTTTCACAAAACTTTTGAAATTGAAACGGATGCTTCGGACAAAGGGGTCGGAGCGGTGTTAATGCAAGCCGGTCACCCATTGGCTTTTCTCAGCAAGGATCTTGGACCACGCAATCAAGGGTTCTCAACTTATGAAAAGGAATGCTTAGCCATTCTTCTTGCGGTGGATCACTGGCGCCCTTATTTATAGTTTGGTGAATTTGTGATTCGAACGGATCAGCGCAGTCTTATTCATTTGGGAGATCAATGTTTGGCGACTCCCTGGCAGCAGAAGGCCATGACTAAGTTGCTGGGATTGCAATATCGTCTGGTGTATAAAAGGGGATTGGATAATAAAGCAGCCGACGCTCTGTCACGTTATCCACATTCTGATTTGGTCCAGTCCTGTGCATTATCTGTGTGTGTACCTGATTGGTTCAGTGAGGTGCAAGCTGGTTATGATCAAGATGAATCTGCTTCTGCACTTCTTACTTGGTTATCTCTTAAACCGGATTCTGTTCCAAATTTTGTCCTGCAAGATGGGATTATTAAACATAAGGGGCGGATTTGGTTGGGTAATAATCTGGCATTGCAACAGCGAGTTTTGGCAGTTTTGCATGCTGGAGCTATCGGTGGTCACTCTGGTATATTGGTCACTTATCTTCGGATTCGCAAACTTTTCTCTTGGCCGGGACTTAAGAAGGCAGTCCAAGCTTTTGTGGACCAATGTTCGGTGTGCAGTCAGGCCAAGGCTGAAAGGGTGCGATACCCTGGTCTTCTCCAACCTCTTCCAGTTCCCGATCGTGCATGGCAAACTGTTACTTTGAATTTCATTGAAGGGTTGCCTCGGTCTATGGGATTCAATTGCATTCTGGTGGTCGTTGATAAGTTCTCTCGTTATGCTCACTTTGTGGCTTTATCTCATCCGTTTACAGCTCTTGATGTTGCCCTGGCATATCTGAACAATGTGTATAAGCTCCATGGCCTGCCTCAAGCAATTGTTTCTGATCGTGACCGGATATTTACTAGCATTCTTTGGACTGAGCTTTTCCGTTTGGCTGACACCCAGTTAAAGATGAGTTCAGCATATCACCCGCAAACGGATGGACAAACCGAGAGGGTAAATCAATGTCTTGAGACTTTTCTCCGCTATTTTGTCCATGCTTGTCCAAAGAAGTGGTACCATTGGTTGGCCTTAGCTGAATTTTGGTATAATACTGCTCATCATTCAGCTTTGGGATCTTCTCCTTTCGAGGTATTGTATGGACATCCTCCTCGTCACTTTGGTGTTCTGGATATCTCGGCTGCTGCTGTTCCGGATTTGGCTGAATGGTTGAAAGAGCGTGCTATGGTCACAGCTTTGTTGCGTCAACATTTGTTGCGCGCCCAGCAACGCATGAAATTTCAGGCTGATAAGAAGCGTTCGGACCGAGAATTTGTTCCAGGAGATTGGGTTTTTCTCAAGGCTCAACCTTATGCTCAATCTTTGTTCGCAGCTCGTTCTAATCACAAATTGGCTTTTCGCTATTTTGGTCCTTTTCAAGTGGAGGCTAAGGTTGGAGCTGTAGCTTATCGACTTAAGTTGCCAGCAGATTGTGCTATTCATCCAGTCATCCATGTTTCGCAACTTCGTCAAGCTTCTCCTCCAGACTCTGCTTCTTCTGTCAGTTTACCTCCAACAGTCGAACAGAGTTCTCCTCTACCAATGCAGATTCTGGCCAGGCGTTTATATCAGCTGGGGGCAGCGGCGCGACCTCAAGTTAAACCCTTAAACTTGACCGTAGTCTTGTCTATGTCCCAAACGATGTCGGATGGAGTCACGCTCTACTATGATCCAAGTTATATAGATCGACGTGTTCTAGTTGATGACCTATTGATTTATCAAATAATTTTATTATTACTGATGGATTTTGTTATGACCTGTGCATACAGAAATGTAACCAAGGTGTAGGGCTTGAACAGTACAGAGGAGCTTACTCAGTTTATGTTTAGGGGGAGCTTACTCAGTTGGCAGTCACAGAAACATAAGGTAATTGCCTTATCATCGCGTGAAGCTGAGTATATTGCAGCCACCACAGCAGCCTGCCAAGGAATTTGGTTCAATAGGTTGGTTGCTGAATTGCAAGGGAAGGAACTGTTACGATCGTGCCGGCTAAGAGCGACAACCCGATGAAAGTGAATAGGCGTCCAGTCAGGGAGAAAAGGCCTAATGTTCGCCTATTTGGGCTGGAGTGGGCTAAAAACTGATGTAATCGGTATGGTCTATAAATACCGAGGCGGGAGAGAAGGAGGGTGTGAAAGTTGTAAACTCTAAACGAATCCCTGAATCCCAATCCTTCTTCTTCTCGCCCAAGTTGAACTCTCTCTTCTCTGCTTGCTCTGTTCTTCCTCCTCTTCCTCTCAAATTCGCGGAATAGATCGTAACAAATAGGTATCAGAGCCACAAAATCCTGGATTACCTCAAGAAACCTCGGTACCATTCGCGAGCGCAACTCAAAGTTCAAGAGATGGAGCAGCAGCTGGGCGAACTCGTTGCTGCTATGGCGGCGATTCAGAAGCAGAACTCCGCGATTCAAGTCTCCATGGGTTCCTTGGAGGAAATCAAACCCATGGTGGTTGAATTGGCGGGGTGGAAGCCAACGGTGGAGAAGGCGGTGTTGGATTTGCGGTCGGAGGTGGGCGAACTGCGAGGACAAGTGGAGCAGCTGGCACGAACATCAGCTGCGGCAACCAAGCCTGCAGATCTGTCTCTGTTGCTGCCTACACCACCGGGACCGAAGCTGGGCATGAACAAGGAGGATGATCGCAAGCCTACTCAGGGCGATGAAGTTCATGGGCCAAGCGGCCACCGCGATGCATCGTTACACCGGGGGAAAACCATGGGAAACGAGAGTTTCCCATCGTTTCTCTCGGGCAAGGGTACGTTGGCTTCCCCGTCCAATTTTTCTCCGTGATTTGAATTTGGGGAATCGTCTGCTCGGTGTGGGGGAAATTACTTCTCTGGCAGATCTGTTCGAGTGGATTGCCCTTCGTTTGATGGGGAAAATCCGCGTGCATGGAAGTTGAAATGTGAAACTTATTTTCGAGTTAGTGGGGTTCACTTTGAGCACTGGGTTGGTGTAGCAGCATTGCAGTTTGTAGGGAGGGGGGGGGGCTTTGACTTGGTTGCAATCGTCGGATGCTCATGTGGTGTGCATGTGTTGGGATGATTTTGCTGAGGCCGTGTGTAGGAAGTTTGGTAGGGAGGAGTTTCAGGGATTGATTCGTCAGATTAATCGTTTGAGGCAAACGGGTTCAGTTGCTAGTTATGCTGAGAAATTTAGTGAGTTAATCCATTAGCTGCACGCACATCATTCGTCCTGGAATACTGTCTTTTTTATCACTCAGTTCATGGATGGTCTGCAGCCTGAAATTCGTACGGCCGTAGTGCTCCATCGCCCTCAAGACCTCGATACTGCTGTGGATTTGGCATGTTTGCAGGAGGATGTATTGGAGAATGTTCGGAGGGATAATCGCCATGGAGATTTCGCTGTTCCTGTTCATCCTGCGGTGAAGTTTGGTAATTCTATCAGTACTCTGCCATTTCGTGCTCAGGCTGGGATGGGAACTCGAGCTGAGGGTCGCAGACCTGTGGAAGCTACTGGGTTGGGCAAAACTGATGATAAGCTATCTGCTCTGCGAGCTTACCGTCGAGCCAAGGGCTTATGTTATACCTGTGGTGAACGTTGGAGTCGGGAGCATAAATGTGGGCCAACTGTGCAACTTCATGTAGTAGAAGAATTATGGGAAATGCTATCAGCTCAATCTGTGGATGATTCTCCTGAAACAGTTGAGTGCATGCAGGAATCTGAAGAAGAGGTTATTGATAGTGAAGTATGTCAGATTTCTCGGGAGGCAGTGCTTGGCATAGAAGCTTCAGGTACATTGCGTTTGCAAGGGTTAATACAGAAACATGCAGTCCTGATGCTTGTTGACTCTGGTAGTTCCCACAGCTTTGTGTCTGAAGAATTGGCTAACAAATTACATGGATCTCGAGCTAATCTGTCTCCGATTCGGGTGTGAGTTGCTGATGGGGGTGTTTTGAACTGTTCCCAGGAAATTCAGAATTGTGAATGGCTTGTTCAGGGACATACTTTTTGCTCACATCTCAAAATACTTCCTCTTGGCAGCTATGATGTTATTTTGGGTATGGATTGGTTGTCTCGGCATAGTCCTATGCAGATTGACTGGCGGGGCAAGACAATTTCTTTTCAGTTGGGTCAGAAAACTGTCTGCTTACGGGGAGTTCAAACTGATACTGTTCACTGTCTGGCAATTTCAGTTTCGCAGTACAAAGGGATGACTCGGCGTAATGCTATTGTTCAGACTGTGGAACTCTGTACTTTGGAGGCATCTGGAGTTGAACCAGTGCTTCCAGCAGCCATAGAATCCTTATTGCACGAGTTTGCCGCTGTGTTTGAGGAGCCAAAAGGATTGCTGCCTCAGCGTCAATTTGATCATGCCATTCCTTTACTACCAGGCGCCCAACCAGTGAATTTGCGGCCTTACCGCTATAATCCAGCTCAGAAGGACGAAATCGAACGACAAGTGGCTGAAATGTTGCGACAAGGAGTTATTCAACCAAGTTCCAGTCCGTTCTCATCTCCTGTCCTTCTGGTATTGAAAAAGGATATCACATGGCGTTTCTGCATCGATTATCGTCATCTCAATGCGATTACAGTTAACAATCGCTACCCTTTACCTGTCATTGATGAACTCCTCGATGAATTGGCTGGTGCATGTCTGTTTACCAGTTTGGATCTACGAGCTGGGTATCACCAGATTCGTATGAAACCTGAAGATGTCCCAAAAACCGCCTTCAAGACTCATAATGGTCACTATGATTTTCGGGTGATGTCTTTCGGCTTAACAAGACCACCTGCCACATTCCAAGGTCTGATGAACACGGTTTTTTCTCCTCTCTTGCGCAAGGGGGTTTTGGTATTCATTGACGATATATTGGTTTACAGCAGTACATTGGATGAGCATGTGACTTTACTGCGTCAGGTTCTTCAGTTGTTAACTCAACATAATCTTAAGGTGAAGCATTCTAAGTGCACTTTTGCTCAATCTAGTTTGGTTTATTTGGGACATGTTATCAGTTGCGCAGGTGTTAGCACAGATCCTAAGAACATTCAGGCTGTGCAACGTTGGCCAGTCCCTGTCAATGTCAAAGAAGTACGGGGTTTCTTAGGGTTGGCTGGATACTACCGCAAGTTTGTTCGTTATTTTGGGGTAATTAGCAGACCATTAATTGATTTGCTCAAGAAGAATGTTGTGTTTGTCTGGACCTTGGAACACCAAGCAGCTTTTGATGCCCTCAAAGCATCTCTAACATCTGCTCCTGTTTTGGCCCTTCTGGACTTTCACAAAACTTTTGAAATTGAAACGGATGCTTCGGACAAAGGGGTCGGAGCGGTGTTAATGCAAGCCGGTCACCCATTGGCTTTTCTCAGCAAGGATCTTGGACCACGCAATCAAGGGTTCTCAACTTATGAAAAGGAATGCTTAGCCATTCTTCTTGCGGTGGATCACTGGCGCCCTTATTTATAGTTTGGTGAATTTGTGATTCGAACGGATCAGCGCAGTCTTATTCATTTGGGAGATCAATGTTTGGCGACTCCCTGGCAGCAGAAGGCCATGACTAAGTTGCTGGGATTGCAATATCGTCTGGTGTATAAAAGGGGATTGGATAATAAAGCAGCCGACGCTCTGTCACGTTATCCACATTCTGATTTGGTCCAGTCCTGTGCATTATCTGTGTGTGTACCTGATTGGTTCAGTGAGGTGCAAGCTGGTTATGATCAAGATGAATCTGCTTCTGCATTTTGCTTACTGGGGGTTAATCTCTATAAATACCGGATTTCTGTTCAAATTTTTCCTGCAAGATGGGATTATTAAACATAAGGGGCGGATTTGGTTGGGTAATAATACTGGCATTGCAACAACGAGTTTTGGCAGTTTTGCATGCTGGAGCTATCGGTGGTCACTCTGGTATTATGCGTCACTTATCTTCGGATTCGCAAACTTTTCTCTTGGCTGGGACTTAAGAAGGCAGTCCAAGCTTTTGTGGACCAATGTCGGTGTGCAGTCAGGGCCAAGGCTGAAAGGTGCGATACCCTGGTCTTCTCCAACCTCTTCAGTTCCCGATCGTGCATGGCCAAACTGTTACTTTGAATTCATAACCCCATGATTAACATTTGACAATTTCATTGAATAAGGTTGCCTCGTCTTTATGCTTTTAATTTTGTTGGTGGCGACTTTTTATTTTTTTTTTTTTTTATTTTCTTTTTCATTCCTTTTTTTTTAACCCAGCTCTTGATGTTGCCCGGCATATCTGAACAATGTGTATAAGCTCCATGGCCTGCCTCAAGCAATTGTTCTGATCGTGACCGGATATACTAGCATTCTTGGACTGAGCTTTTTCCGTTTGGCTGACACCCAGGTAAAGATGAGTTCAGCATATCACCCGCAAACGGATGGACAAAACCGAGAGGGTAAATCAATGTCTTGAGACTTTTCTCCGCCTATTTTGTCCATGCTTGTCCAAAGAAGTGGTACCATTGGTTGGCCTAGCTGAATTTTGGTATAATACTGCTCATCAATTCAGCTTTGGGATCTTCTCCTTTCGAGGTATTGTATGGACATCCTCCTCGTCACTTTGGTGTTCTGGATATCTCGGCTGCTGCTGTTCCGGATTTGGCTGAATGGTTGAAAGAGCGTGCTATGGTCACAGCTTTGTTGCGTCAACATTTAGTTGCGCGCCCCAGCAACGCATTGAAATTTCAGGCTGATAAGAAGCGTTGGACCGAGAATTTGTTCCAGGAGATTGGGTTTTTCTTCAAGGCTCAACCTTATGCTCATCTTTGGTGGCAGCTCGTTCTAATCACAAAATTGGCTTTTCGCTATTTTGGTCCTTTCAAGTGGAGGCTAAGGTTGGAGCTGTAGCTTATCGACTTAAGTTGCCAGCAGATTGTGCTATTCATCCCGTCATCCATGTTTCGCAACTTCGTCAAGCTTCTCCTCCAGACTCTGCTTCTTCTTCAGTTTACCTCCAACAGTCGAACAGAGTTCTCCTCTACCAATGCAGATTCTGGCCAGGCGTTTATATCAGCGTGGGCGCAGCGGCGCGACCTCAAGTTAAAGTGCGCTGGACCGGTCAAGGTGTGGAGGAAGCAACCTGGGAGGATGAGAACCCTTTCGTCTTCGGTTCCTGCTGCACCGGCTGGGGGCAAGCCGGTTGTTGAGGGGGGGGGGGGGGGAGAATGTTACGATCGTGCCGGCTAAGAGCGACAACCCGATGAAAGTGAATAGGTGTCCAGTCAGGGAGAAAAGGCCTAATGTTCGCCTATTTGGGCCGGAGTGGGCTAAAAACTGATGTAATCGGTATGGTCTATAAATACCGAGGCGGGAGAGAAGGAGAGGCGTGAAAGTTGTAAACTCTAAACGAATCCCTGAATCCCAATCCTTCTTCTTCTCGCCCAAGTTGAAATCTCTCTTCTCTGCTTGCTCTGTTCTTCCTCCTCTTCCTCTCAAATTGGCGGAATAGATCGTAACAGGAACCCAGTTGTGTGTTGTTGAAAAATGACAATAAATCTGCGATAAATTTGTTCAAAAATCCAGTGCTTCATGACAGGAGTAAACACATTGAAACCATGTATTATTTCATTAGGGAGTGTGTAGAGCAAGAGAAGATTAAAGTGGAGCACATCATTTTCTTCCATTTGAACCCCTAGCTCTCCGTGCGATGTCCAACAATTATAGCTAGGCATGAACCCCGACTCAAACAAGTGGAAATGAATAGTCCTTAATGCAGAATACTCCTGCTAATTTTTGCACTTATTGCATGGATAACAGATAAAACCCTTATGCTTGTTAGCATCTGTCACTCTCAAAAAATAATGCACACCGTCAATAAACTCTTTCGACCGTCGGTTCGCGTACATCCATTGCCGATCCATCTACATTAAATACAAAAAAAATCGTAAAAATAATCAATGAAAGTCAAACCCAAGGTAACGGGAGGTTGTTTGTTCTTATTTTAAAGTGTTGTACTTATTTTAATTTTCAATTTAGTTTGTTTTCTATTCTTTAGATTAATTTTTAATATTTTTTCCTCCTCAACTCTTTTATAAAAACTTTTTATAAAATTGTAAATAAACAAAATTTCTATATTCTTTCTTCCCTACACAAATTTTCTCTCTCATCAACTTCCATCAAAATTTTAGAGGCAATAATGTATACAAAACATATATCTAAATGTAATATGATAACCAGAAAAACATTGGAGGATGGAGTTGCTAACCTTTTAAACACATCCAATTTGTATATAATCACCAAAATAAATTCACAAGAAATTTTGGCATCATCTCCCCTCCTCAAGAAGAAATTTTGAGCTTGGCTCGGGCTGGAGAAGGAAAAAGACATATATAAAGGAAGCTAACTTTAGTCCCGGTTGGTGTTACAAACCAGGAGAAAAGATCCACGGGATCTTTAGTACCAACCGGGACTAAAGATCTGGGGGGCCCTGACAATTCCTGACAACATGTGAACCGAGACTAAATATTACCAACCGGGACAAGAGATCATATAGTCTCGTTGCTCTTATAAACCGGGACTAAAAATCGTTTTTAGTCTAGGGTTTTAATGGAACTAGATTAAAATCTTTGATTTGACACGGGTGATCGAGGTCAACCTGGATTAAAATCTTTGATTTGACACGGGTGCTCGAGGTGTTCGTGGTAACTTCGTCAATCTCAATGCTTGTGTTAAGTGCATTTGTACTATGTCTTTCTAAAAAAAATATTCTCACAATTCAAAGTGCATTGAGTACGAAAATTCCACTCGTATTTTATTAGACTTACCTAAATAAAAAATAAATATTTTCGTTCATGATACAAATTTTCATCCATCGCCTTTTGGGCAAAGACAATCGCATTTTCTCCTATGCTACAAATCATCCAAACTAGACATCATATATATTCCGCAAATATAGAGCAGATTATTTATCTAGAAACAAACAATTCTTTTAGCAGATTAGTTGTCTAAACCAAACAACATATTTTGTCACTATACACACTCCGTAATCACTCGGTGCATCGCACGGGCACTTTTGCTAGTTAACCCCATAAATACAAAGGTGTCGACGGGGGATACTCGTAGACCGGATATAGAGGGTATTGGGGTAATAGTACGGCGAAACTAAAAATAAACTAGCAAATTTGATCGCCCTACACCTCGATCAATTTAAAACTAAAGCACTAGTTTTACCGTCTTCTTTCTCTTTGCTTTGCGCCGTCAATTTTAATCCATCGATAATCATCCATGCGCACATATGACGTGGACCTAACTTAAAATATATAGCTCAAAGACAACGGTTAGTCCACAAATAGTGCTTGTCATTAATTACCAAAATTAACAACGAGGGCCTAGATGCTTCATGTGCCGTACTCCCGGTTCTGGAGTTGTGTCATAAGGGTGATTCCTATTCTTGACGTATAAGTAGTTTTAAACATAAAATATTAATGAAGATAATGAGATTTTGTTGTTGTGCTTACTTTCTCTTTAATTCAATACCTTATGCTTAAGATAATGATATTTAAGCTTCCATAATAATATTCATATCATGTTTATAATTGTCTTGCTGGGTACATAAGTACTCACTCTTGCTTAATCTAAAATATAGAAGAACCGTATTACGAAGAAGTCCCAGAAGGTAGCGAGGCCTACTACAACGACGAGTTTTTCTTGGCTAGTCTACACTCCAGCTTTTGCCTGTAGAGTTCTTGGAGTTCTCTGGAGTTTATTAGTTTTAGTAGTCGAAGAGCTTAGGAGTTTAGTAGTTTAGTACTTTGGATTTTTCTTGTATTTTACAATAAGGATATTTTAGTCTTGAACTTTTCAACCTTTAACAGTTGTATAATTAGCTTGTATGAACAAATTTGTATAATTAATCGAAAGCTGTTCTGTATATCAATTTGTGCGTGATCGAAAACCTGGACGATCACGAGTGGATTTTCGAGGCAACAAGCCTAAATTGGGTGTCCCCACATCGAGTTGGTCCGACTAGATCTCCCAGCGGCTTGGCTCATGCACGCTTCGGCTCCGTAGGCTGTGGTGGGTGTGTTGGCGGTGATATTCGATGCCTTAGGTCCTGCCCAGGGGGTCCCTTATATACCACGGGTTAGTTGATCTCCAAGTAGGACTCGGAGATATCGGACCCCTCACGATATGGTAAAGACCCAGTCTTGTCCGGGTAGAACTCCTTCCATCCGTAGATACCATCCCTATCACGTGATAGATTTCCTTAATGTATACGGAAACTATCTGTATACGCGCGGGTATACCGTATCAGTATACAACATACATCCAAGGATAGAGGTTATACCTTATCCGTAACCCTGACAAGGAGGACAGTCTCCCCGAGATCCGCCACATCGGCCATAACGTCCTCGCGCGTGGCGTCGGCGGCCCTCTTTGACAAGATCTCTTTAAGATCGACGTTGGTGAGAGCGAGCTTCACACAAGCGAGGACATGACAAACCCCCGTGTGGATCCTGTTGGAGATCTCCTCCGAGACCTTGGCAGCATGCTTCGACGGGATGACTTTCATCTTCGTCGCTAGCTCGCCCAACGCCGATGTCAGAGAGGTCTCG
>WNHE01000782.1:2249-21589 GCA_009805545.1 Oryza longistaminata
GAGGAGATTGGCCAAGATCCAATATTTCTTCTTTTTTTTTTTGGCCAAATAATTCTTGTCTTTTTTTTCCCACACTGATAACAACTTTTTCTGTTTCATTATGTTATTATTATTGCCACGCTTTTTTTTCTTCTATGAAATGGTAAAATCTGCGCTGATTGGGTTTAGACATGAGCGCGTTTTAGTATCGCGTGCAGCTTATAAAAATTTCGTTTTTATCAGCTGGAAGTGGGTACTTAAAGTGCTAGTAATTGACATTATCGAAGATAGTATCCTCTGATTCTTAGATTCGTATATACTGTTTGAGTGGCATGATAATTACAAGTTATTATTATGCTCAGAAAGGATCAGAGAGGCTGAGAGGGTGATATTTATTTTTTGATCGAAGTTCTTGTTGCTGATGCCTGGTGTGATATTGATGATTTCTGGTTCTAATTTGTGAACGCACATATGTGTTTAACTATTTATATTGTTAGATAGATTAATGGAGCGGGATAATAAGTTCTATGGCATATCCATAATGGAATGTCTACTCAGAGAAGATTTCACAGTTTCTCCAGTGAGATGCTAATTCGGTACTCCCTGGTTGAAATATAAATATCATGTGCTTGTGTTCCTTTTTTTTGAAGCCAGTGATATGTTTTTGTTGCAACAAGCTTAGCTGAAAACATGGGTAACAAAACCAGAGGAATTATTGTGGGGATGGGTTGCACTAGATTTGGTAGATATATCTTAGTTCTGAAAATGTTTCCCTCTTAGTCTTCCTAGATCTGTGAGCTCTTGTGAAGCTTTAGGAGAAATTCTTGTTTTAACCATGAAATCAGATTGGAGTGATTGTAGGCCTTTTAAACATGATAAGTACTAGGAGTAGTTTCCTAATTGTGTCTTGAGTACGGGACACATGCTGTCACCTGCGGACAAACTCAAATGGATGCTCTATACTTGCTTTTCGGCCAGCTGATTTGTTTTCTTCTTGTGCAAGAAGACAAGTTAAAACTGCTATGATGAATTTACTTTTGGATTTTGTTGCTGCAGATTGCATTTATTATTTATCCTGCGTAACAATAAATAAATAATGTTATATTTATAGCTTCTCTGATATATATCTGTCTTTAATTGTGTAGTGTTAACAATTTATCTTTGTCATTGTGTAGGCTGTCCTCTCCTGCTGTCAGGGTTCCTAGAGCTGCTTCCTCTGCGGCTGTCGAGGTAGATAGCATAGCTTACAGAAAAACATTGGATGAACTTCCATGTTCAACTGCATATACTTTGGTTAGCAGGATGGGAGCTCTAGCAACACTGACACAGTTCCTACCCCGAAAGTTATAATAGATCAAGACTCAGATCCGGATGCGACCATTGTAGAGATAACTTTGGGTGACCGTCTCGGTGATCTTCTTGATACTGTATGCATTTGCACTGGCCTCACAATTAATTTCACCATTCAATAGCAATAAATCTAATTATCATTTTCATTGTGCTGATTATTTATTTTTCTGTCGTGAAGATGAATGCCCTGAAGAATTTAGGGCTAAATGTTGTGAAAGCTAGCGTCTGCCTCGATTCTACTGGCAAGCATATTAAGTTAGCTATAACAAAATTGTAAGTGAATGTTCTTTTCTAAATATTTCAGATACGTAAATCTTGACATGAGGAATATATACCATAAAAGTTTGATCTCCTACTTACAACAGAATGTGACATCTTTCTTCATTGTACTTTTCTGCACATATCAGTTCTTGCCTAGAGTGACAGGAATACTGTACAGGTCGACTGGTCGCAAAATTGGTGAACCAGAGTTGTTAGAAGCAGTACGGCTGACAATTATAAACAACATGATTCAGTACCACCCAGTAAGTTCCTTATTTATTTCTTATCAACGTGCATCATTATGAAAATGTTTACTAAATGCAACCTGCTGGAAATTTGTTTGACATCAGGAAGCTAGCAGCCAATTGGCTCTGGGTGCAACTTTTGGTCCAGAGCCCCCTACAGAACTGGTACTAGCTTAAACTCATTCATATATAACAAATTACACATCTTTTATGATTCTCTTATAATCTAGAAGGACCAAAAAATCACTTAATATATCTATGGAGGTCCTGAAACCATCTTATTGTGCATATGCATTACGAAACCATCTTATTCGTGCGTATGTATTCTTATTGGCGAACTTTAGGCTTGTAATCCTTTCCTATACATAAATATTTTCTGCATGTGAATTGTCAGGTTGATGTGGACATAGCAACCCACATAGACATATATGATGATGGCCCTGACAGAAGGTATGACTTGTGTCTTGCCTTATGCTTTATTCCTCAAATTGTTAGGAAAATTCACTTTTTTTTTTTACCATCAGAACAACATGCTATTAGATTGGAAGATAGACTGCTCCTCTCTGGTTAAGGCTTGTGTCATAAAAAGGGTAGCTGACCCAGGGGGCAGGATTTAGCTGTCGATTAATGTGTTTATTACTGGGGAACTATGCCAATTTTTTCTTTGAAGATTTTTGAGTAACAAAATAAAGTGCCTAAATGCCAATGATGCTTTTTTTCTTAGATCTACTTAATTAAGATGGTCAATGGGATGCTGGATTACTGTATTTGTGATGCCAGTAAAATTTCATTCATTTGTCTCATATTTTGTTCCATTTCAGCTTACTTGTAGTGGAAACAGCTGACCGACCAGGTTTGTTGGTTGACCTTGTTAAGATCATTGATGACATCAACATCACCGTCCAATCTGGAGAATTTGACACTGAGGTAACACTAATCATTTGAGGCCGCCTTTCATAAAAGGGAACCTGTTTCTCCCCAGAGTGCTAAACAATGCATCTCTTGTAGGGCCTACTGGCTAAAGCAAAATTCCATGTCAGTTATAGGGGTAAACCATTGATCAAAGCCTTGCAGCAGGTAAAGCTTATCATACTGCTGTATTTTCGCTGTGCTATCTAATTCTCGTGAAACCATGTATATTGATGGAACATAGCCTTTATTCTTCCCAAGAAAAAAAACTATCTAAATATCGATGAAATTTCTTACAAGGTTAGCAGTATGGGATTTGGTATAATTTCTATCTGATATATCTTGTTTCTTCAGGTTCTTGCTAATAGCTTGCGCTATTTCTTGAGGAGGCCGACGACAGAGGACGCCAGTTACTAGGCAGATAAATACAGGAAGCCCCCCACCTTCAGATACTTTGTGATACATGGATTTGATACCATCATCAAAATTATTCTTGAAATATGCAAACAATTTATCAAAAGCTTGGAGGTATACTTGATCTTATGGCTTATACAAATTTAAACTGTTCCCATTTGAAGGTAGGACATCTGCTGTATTAACTGCAGAAGCCTCCCAAGATTACATGCTAGTGCGATTCTCAAGCATGTGACACTTGATAATTTTGGTATTTAGGATGCATGTTTGATGGTAAATAAGAAAGCAAGTTGGGGGGCCATGCATCAACTGTTCTGGTGAAATGTAGCTGTATTGTTCTCTCCATTATCTGATTAATAAAGATTACCAATAAATAAATGTGGTGAAAGATTTGACAATTTATCTGAAAGCATGGTGCAAAATTTTGCTCGGTTCCTAACTGAACTTTAAACAAAACCATTCTGTTTCTGAGATCAAATTGTGAGATTTTTGAAATATTTGAAGTGGCCAAGTTGTGTATTTTTTTAATTTATTTGTGTGCAATTATGTGATAGTGCACCAATTTTTTTATTTTTTGAAATAACTGTAGTGGAGACGTATTTTGAATGAAGATTGTCCTTTTGAAATTATATGTAAAAATCCAACTTTCTGTCAAGGAGACTTGTACTTGGAATTTGCAATTGGCCTTCTTTTATGCAGCACGGAATGGATGCCCAGCTTGTTTAGTTGTCACTTCACACACAAAAAAAAATGTTACTACAAGAATGAAAGTCATGTTACTAGCACAGCACAACCTAGGTTACTGCCAAAAATGATCAATGTTTCTGCATGAAAAGACTAACCAGGGTTGTCCCCTCCTTGTACATGGGTGGCAGAAGTGGGAGATAGAGAGGCGGGAGATGCCACGCCAGTAGGAGAAATAGTCTTCATAGGAGATGGTCCAGCTTGTAAGCATATCTTTGACACCAAAGTACTGACTTCTTCCTGAATCACATCAAAACACTCATGATATTGATCTCCGTCATCTATAGGTACTCCATGGTGAGCATCACCTATATCACCAAAGAGAGGGAGAAGGAGAGAAAAATGTTATTCCCTGAAATCAAATGCCATCAAAGAAAAAAAAAAGAACTACTTCCTACCATTTTGATCATTTACTACTGCAAGGTCCCTACTTTGATCTTGCACATGGGGTGAGATAGGAACATTGTCATTGTTCAGCTCCTCTGTCAACCCATCAGTGGCCCCAGCTGCAGCTATGTTAGAGGGTGATTGAACATTGGCATGGTCACCTGCTAGATGTACAAGTGTTACTCAGTGTGCATGAATTATATTAGGCCAACAAATATGTTACTAGACGAAAAGAAAAAAAAAAAGAAGGAACACTTACTGCTATGTGATTGGTCAGTTGCTGGGTGATCTCCTTGAGGGGGGGTCACCTCTTCTCCGTTTTGATTTGCGGCTGTAGGTTAGCTTTGGATCGTTTGTGTTGCAAAGGCTAGTTATTACTCTCACTACATGGTCTTGAGCCTTGTATATGTTAGACATCATCTGCTCAACCTCCTCATCATATTTCTGTAATGCCTGCAGCCCAATCTCTTGACGTTTACTCCAAAGTGAATCAATAAAGGGCCCCAGCTGCTTGCGAAGGCTAGGGAATGCTCCACCAAAGGCAGGTTGTTCTTGAGCTCCACCAAGTGTTTCCTCTTTCTGATATTCTCAATAGCAGCAACAACCCTTTCCTTCCCCTTGGAAACATAGTAGCTTGTGCTCTTCCTGCTCCTAAGCTGCATGCATCCATAGGATGAGCTAGTGTAAAAAAAAATGGAAATATCCAGCACGTAATAAAAAATAGAAGAAAAGAAACTCACATTTAGTTTCCCAAATGTAACAGAGCCATCCTTGTTTTTGATTTTGTTGAGCTTTGAAATTTTTTTACTAAGTTCAGAGTTGAAAACTCCTGAGCGTGGGATGCTCGTGCTTGTGTCCATCTCCTTGTTTGCAAAGCTTCTTGCACCTGACTCGGCTGCTCGCATTAGTGGACATGTTATCAATATGGCTAGTATGAATCTAGAAGATTATGCAAATATGGACCTCTACAAATTTGTGGTTGATCACCTGAGATATGCAGCAGAGATATGGAGGGATGGCCTGAAGAGCACAGAACTTGGCTGCACTGCTCTCCTATTGGTATTTGTCCTGTGAGCCTCTCTCTCTTTTTTTTTTTTTTTTGCTTTCTCCTCATGGTAAAATCATCAGTCCCACCTCCCTTAATCGTCTCCATAAGGTCTCGTGAATAAATCCTATCAAAACCACTGATGCCTAGTCCTTCCCTAATGGGCTGCAGATTAGCAACATCAGAAGCTATTGGTGGGTCCAATGGTCCATCCTTTAGATCAAGCACACAACGCATAGCATGGCGTATCATAGGTAACCTGCCCCTACCACCAAGATCAACACACAAACTTGGGATCAAAATGGTTCATGAGGTATTCAATAAGGTCCCTCGATCCATGACAAGTCACATTGAATTTGAAAGTCCAACCAAAACCCAATTCAGTGAGTCTAATCTTCTGATTTCCATTTAATGTATTAACCAACTCATTGATCATACCAAGCTCACATCGAGTGTTCACTGAAGGTCTCTTACGCTTCTTGCCTACTAGGTCACTTGCATCAAGGTTTCTTATAGAAGCAGCTTTCTTTACAGGGATTGACTTCTTCGTGCCCTGTGGACAAAGAAAAAGCAATTATTAATTAGAGGTGGCAAGCTTGTCACAAAGGTAAAACACAAAACAATACTCAGGAAAAACACATGAAAAAACCAGAAAAAATAGACTTGCAAGCACCTTGGAAATGGGAATGGGTTCCATGAAGTCATCGTCATCATGTGCAGGTCTTAGAGTCTTTCTTTTAATAATTTGCTTGGTTCTGAAACGAATATTACTATTCTAATGCCTTCTCTTTGTTGCCACAGACGGTGGCTCGCTTTCCTTTCGCCCTTCAGGTGGGTTGGTTTCATTGTGCCCTTCCGTTGCCATCCTAGTTGGTTCAGTTGCTTGGGTTTGAGTAGGATCAACGGAAATCTCCAGATTTTCATCACCGTCTCTAACCACAACCTTTGTTATTTTCAAAATCTTGCAACTCTTCTTAACTGCATGGAAAAGGTAGGAAAAAAAGATGTGTTACTACAGAGCAAGAAGGTTGTCACTGCAAATTAAGAGATTTGGTACTAGAAATGTCCATGGAAATCAAAATCAGAGTCGTGCACAATATAGGCTGCATATTAAGAGATCTGTTACTGCAAATTAAGAGACCTGTTACTGCAAATTAATCATGGCACTGATTTGGCTAATGGAAAAACGATGCATACTCTTGAATAATATAGGCTATCCACAGACAATATAACCAAAATCAAAGTCCATTTAGATAATCATTCCATAGGAAGTTTCATCTAGATATTGCATGCCTACATCTTTTTCTTGCATCTTTTAGTTGTATGTAACAGTGAATCAGTTATACAGTGCCTATGTAACAGTGAATCAATTATACAGTGCCATCAAATTTTAACCCTTTTTAAAAAAGGCGTCGTGCAACTTCAGGAACAGAATAAATATTAGCAATCAGCAGCATCGCATCCAAGATTAAAAATAAAAAAATAGACACATGTGATCAAATAAAACTTCTAGTGAACCTATAGTATATTTTCCGCCTCTTTGCCCATACCGAAGCAAATTGTTTGTCACTAAATCAAGAAAAAAGTTACTAGATCTCACTCACATTGTTGCTAGACCTAACTTACATTGCACATACACATTGTTGCTACAACTGCAAAAAATATTGAAAAGCACATAATAATAATAATAATAAATGGGGGATGCTAACAATACCTCGCATTATCGAAAGTTCTTCTACCGAATGATTCCATGGAGAAGCGTCACTACCTGCCAGAGTATGAGGGAGGAAGGCATGGACATAAGAGAATTAGCACAAAAATGGAGTAGGGGAATAGAGTAGAAAATAGGGGGTTGACAAACCTTGAGGTGCGTTGTCGCTGGCGACCCGAAGCAACCCGTCAGCCAGCCGCTGCCAGCCACTCCTCTTCCGGCACCGGCTTCAAAAGACGAGCAGGCAGGCAAGGATCCCGCATGGTGCCTACCACTCCCTCCCCAGATGGCCTCGCCCCCCCCCCCCTCGTCGGCCGTCGCCCGCCACCAGCAGCTCCCCTTCCCTTGTGCTGACTCCGGCGACCCCCGTCGGCGCCGCCAGTGTACACGGCACGCGGGGGGTGACGGTGATGCAGGAGCCCCCACCCTCGGCAGTCGCTCTTCCCCGGCGCACCCTCGCGGATGCCTCTTATTTAGTGGGCCGGGCCGCTGTTGTTGGGCTAGGAAGAGTCCGGTTGAGGAGGGGAGGGGGATGTAGAATAGATTTTGCTATATAATAACAATTCAACACCCCCCTCCCTCCCATGGGCAAACCCACCTCCCCACCCTTCCTAGGGCCCAAAACCCCCTCCTACTCCTAGTCAAAGGGCGGTCAAAGCGTCCTCCCGCCGGTCAACCTCGGTCAAACCCGCCCATTGACTCCCTCCCCCGCCCACTACTTTGTTGTTCTCGTCTCGCAGGAATTCCGCAGTAAAGAACGGTCATCGTGCAATAACAGGACATCATGCAATCTCTTAATGATGGATCTAGTTTTTTTAAGCATTTTTTTACGAACATTACGGTGCAGACGAATTAGAAAAATAATACATGACGTGAGAGATATTGCTCTCTAAAGATTGAGATTTACTTTTTTTAAGTGCTCGTCTCGCTGGAGCGGCGTAGTAACGCGACGGCAATGTGTAGTAACACAACTATTTTTCGCAGTAACAGCGTTATAAAATAGTCATGATGGATCTAGTTTCGTTAATCATTTTTGTCTTGATCATTGTGTAGTAACATGACTATTTTATAGCATTACGGTGAAAACGGTCTGTAAATATAATTGTGGTGTGAGAGATATTGTTGTTTAAATATTAAATTCTAAAATTCACTTTGTACTTGGCTTGCTAGTATGTATGTTTGTATGGATAAAGAGAAGTACTTTTAGCACTTGTGTCAACTTGTGACCATGCACATGCACATGCACATGCACTTTTTTAGCACTTGTATTTTGCCAAAGATTTAGATTTAAAAATTTAGCTATGCAACAGCAGTAGTATTATACTAGTACCATTACTACCAATATTCTTTTATTACTGCAATTTCATCATGATGTTACTAAAAAAAGTGCAGTAACAACCTATAAATTTGTAGTAATGTATCGTGTTACTGCAATTCTACGATAATGTTACTATCATAGTACAAGGTATGATTACTACTACAGTAAACAATAACTGATGTCTTCTCACATAATTTGAACAGACATGCAAGGAAGAAACAATGATAGCTAATCACTTAATAAAGATGATCACGAAAGTTGACATAAGTTTTTACTTTATAGAAAAATATTTTACTATAAAATATCTTTCGTTCAAAATATGAACATTTGTAGGAATTTAGCATTTATAGGACTTAAAAAATATGTATTATTTCGTTTCACAATATAAACATTTCTAGGACACCAATCCAATACAAAGAAAGTCCATGCAACTTTAGCCAATTATTAATCAGGTGCTAGAAAGAGGAATCTAAACAAGTAAAAATTCAAATTTGATCACTGATAGGACTTGCAGGGATATTTTCATTAACCCTAATATTTGCTAAAAATAAAAATGTTTGTATTTTTAAATGGGAAAGTAGTAGAATATGGAAATATGAAAGATATATAAAAGATGAGAGGTTAAAGAAAATGTCTGCAGTACTGCTAGTGTAGCATGAGATGTTTGATATGTAGGTTCAGACCCACATGTTAGACACTACTGTATCGACGGTACTTAACTAGTTTCTGCATCCATAATACTCCCTCCATGCAAAAAAAAAAAAGAATCTATAACTAGATATGACATATTCTAGTACAACGAATCAGGACTGAGATATACACTAGATTATTTTTTTATGAGACTGAGGGAGTACCAGTGGAAACCATTAGCAAAATTTATAGATGTGTGAGAAGGCCAGTCTAGACCTAACTGGCACTTGTTTAGCCGGCTAATATAATTACTTCTCCTTCTCAGAATATAATACCTTTTAGTTACTTCCTCCGTTTCACAATGTAAGCCTTTCTAGCATTGCTCACATTCATTTAGATGTTAATGAATCTAGACATATGTATGTGTTTAAATTTATTAACATCTATATATACGTGGGCAATGCTAGAAAGTCTTACATTGTGAAACGGAGGGAGTATTTGAAATTGTTCTAAAATATAATAATTTGTCTATCAATTCTCTTCCCACTCCATCTACCTAACTCTTTTTTATCAATCACAAAATTTTCTCATTTAATTATATCTATTTTCAAAAACCGAGTTAAACCCGTAAAATTTTATATTCTGATACGGAGTTAATGGCAGTAGTTTATTTAGAATGATGGCAGAGACTGCATGCGACATGCGTGCCAGATTGGCATTGCATCAGCGTTGGATGAATATATGTTTTGGAGTAAGAGATGGGACCAGCCAGAAAACTACTGCATATTTGCATTGCATTGACACTTTGACAGTCCTGGTCCGCGCGGCTGATGCATCTTTGTACTGTATGTGCTGCGGGAAGCACGTCGCTTTACTCGCTAGTCGCGACGAGATAGGCAACAGCGCACTGATGCTCGCATGGTTCGAAGACCGAGCCATCAGTGTCCGCTCTCGGTGGACCACTTTGACCGGTTATCCCAAGCTTCTAACAGGAGGATCACACTTCTTAATTATTGACAATGTAACAATTAAGCGACATTATTTATTTGATGCTAGTATATATGGCATAAAAGGTACTCCCGCCGTCCCTAAATACGTAGTTTTATCCAAAAGAATTTGTCGAGTAGACATCTTTAATACAAATACATCTTTTTCATCTCACTGTTAATAATTGGACCGATACTATTTCGTGTTTTCTTCCTCTTCGTTTTTTTCTATATCAATGAACACTACTAAAAAAATCCCTAATAAAATCCCTAATAGGTGCCGATACATTAAAAAAAGGTACATATGAGACTTTCGTCGTGTTGTCATCATCCACAAACAAAACCAAACCACTCATTGGTTCCGATCTATAATAAACCGGCACCAATAATCATAGGTTATATTAATAAAGCAACACATATGGATATCACATAGATACAGGTTCTTATCCTATCTTACTATAAAGTTATAATCCACTAATTCTAAAGCTCAACATGCAAACATATCACCCCATCATCCACTAGCAATAATTACATATAAAACTTATGCAACAATTACATCATCTATAATTCATTGAATTCTACAAATCAACATCAAATCATTTTCCTTCACATTATTTTTCACAATATTTTTAACATATATATCCATAATTTTTATAATACTTAACATATATTCATTCGTATAATTAAAGTGTGGGACATCATATTTCATCTGCAATCTCATACAGAGCGTACTAAATTTATTTCTCTCTAAACATAGTTTGACAAACCAGTTTTATTTGTTGTTAATAACTAATAAAATTTTTACTTTTAGCTTGATTATTAAAAAATATTAAAAGTTACTTAGTAATTTCCGCTGCAAATTTCCGCTGCAAATGGCAGGGAATCACCTAGTAATAAACTGATACCTATGAGTGCGGCGCAGTTGGTATCTGTTTTTATCATAAAATGGCAGAAGTGATCTTCACATATGCGTCGCTTCTCAGTAAAACCGGTTGAAAAATAAAACCGACACCTATAATGACGCTACTTATATACATGGGTTTTAATGATGAGGACATCCTCCACTATTACCCGCTGGCAAAGACGCAAAAGTCGGGCGGCGACCGTGTGAGCCTCTGAATAATCCCATATTGCTTAGTTTGGGAGGAGGAAGCCACCTTAAAAGGGAGAGCCACCCTTCCCCTATTGGACTAGTCTTTTAGGGAGATTAGGCATTTCCCCAGTGGGTGTGCCTAAGAACTGTTGGGGTCCGAGCAACCTTAATTTGTTGGGCCTCGGCCAACCCCACATGGATCGGATTGTTATCATTTGGTATCAGAGCTGGGCCCTTGTTAAGGGGGTGAGAATGACGAGGAAATCCTCCACTATTACCCGCTGACAAAGACGCAAAAGTTGGGCGGCGACCGTGTGAGCTTAGCTTGGGAGGAGGAAGCCATCTTAAAAGGGAGAGCCACTCATCCCTTATTGGACAGCCACCCTTCCCCTATTGGACTAGTGTTTTAGGGAGATTGGGCCTTTCCCCGAGTGGGTGTGCTTAAGAACTGTTGGGGGTCCGGGCAACCTTAATTTGTTGGGTCTCGGCCAACCCCACCTGGACTGGATTGTTATCAATTTTACACATAAGTCAATGGAAATAAACTTTGTCAAATTTGTAGAGCACGATAACACCTACAACTTTATAGTTGTTTACTTTTTCTTTTGATTTGAGGTCGTTTGGATGTCCGCAAATGTGTTATAAGTTCTCTGATATATTTAGATAAGTGAATTTTAAAATTTCTAAACGATCTCGGATGGAGACAAAACCTATACAAAAGTTGTACATCTAGATGAGATCTATAATTTTGTAATTGAGAAAATTTTCATTTGCACTTATCTATAGCGTTAAATATGGATTATATGTTTCAGATGTGAGTAGTATCAAAAGAATAGTATTTATTTCTAAGGTAAGATGTATCTCTAGATGGTAATGATACTAATTTTGGTGAAAATGGTACAAAAATCTTGAGAGTTGTTGGAAATAATTCGAGACTGTATATAGATACATAGTAAAATATAAAATATTTTTTTTCATGTTTTCTCTCTTGTAAGAAAAAGAGTGCACACCTATCACTGGTGGATAAACCATCTTTGGTCAGTCGACCAAATTCCACCATAGTCCCGGTTGCAATAAAAACCGATACTAAAGATTATCTTTAGTTCCGGTTCAAAAGGTTAGAGCTACTTTTTTATCTTTAGTCCCGGTTGAGAACACCAACCAGGACTAAAGATCATTTTTAAGTCCCGGTTCAAAGAACAACATGTGATGTCAGACCCCTCTATTATCTGTTACCAACCAGGACTAAAGATGTATTTTTAGTGCCGGTTGGTAACACCCACCAGAAAAAAAATCGACATGCGCGGCGGAGAGGACGAGGCATGCGCGAGATCGAGGAGGAGTAGGTGGGATCAGTTAATAAGTTCTATCTCCTGCTCCCTCACATTATCTCTTCCTCCTCTTCACCCCATCTCTTCCTCATCCTCCTCTCCTCATTCTCTTCCTCCCCTCTCCTCCCAATTCATAGGCGGTGGCCGGCATGGAGGCCGGTGAGCGGCAACCGATGGAGGCTGGCGCTGCTGCGTGGAATTTTTTTCTTTTTTTCTTTTTCCTTAATGTGTGATTCGATCAATGTTGAATGATTTGATCTGTGTTCAATGTGTGATTCGTTATGTGTTGTTGTCTATTGTGTGAATGAATTGGGGATGAACTATTGTGTGAATGAATTGGGGATGAACTATTGTGTGAATGATTTGGGATAAACTATAGATGTGAATGATTTGCTGTGAATGTTTGATATAAGATGATTTGGGCAAAGAACAGTGAAAAAGAAAGTGAATGATTTGCTGTGAATATTTGATCTGAGATGATTTGGACAAAGAACCGTGAAAAAGAAACAGAGAAGAAAAAAAAAGAAAGAAAACCCCCAGCCGGGACCACATCTTTAGTCCCTCGCTATCTTTAGTCCCGGATTCTTACTCCTGGTTGAAAAACCGGGACTATAGGGGGGTTACCAACCGGGAATAAAAATGATTTCTCCACCAGTGTATAGGATTTAAAACCTCATCTATACTGTATAACTGATGCCGGTTGGAAAATCTGGTCCTATGTGGAATTTTTAACCGACATCAATGATACTTTCTGTAGTAGTGCAAGTGCGTAGTAATATTTTACGGAATTACTATTCGTCAGGAACCCATCCTACATCCCCGCAGGGTATTCTTGGACCCGTGCTACGCGTCATCACATCTTGATCGAGCCACAACGTCCTTTCCCCATGGAGGAGGACCCATCTCCTTGCATTTGCAAGCTGCTGCTGCCGGCCGTTGCTTCACGTCGTTCTGCTCGCTCTTGTTGCTCTAAGCACGATCGCTCGCCCGTGGACGACTGCAGTTGGTGGCTTGGTGCTGCTGCTTCTGCTTGTAATGTTGCCGAGCAACGCCATGATGGCCGCGTCTCTCCAAGACTCGACATACCGGGGAGGTGTAGTACAACCCCACTATCACCCCACACTACTATCACCCCACACTACTGAAGAAACTATTTTGGTTGGTTGCCCAAAAACCACAATAGTCCCGGTCCCACTTAGTGTCACCAACAGAGACTAAAGACCTAACTTTAGTCCTGGTTGGTATTACTAACCGGGAATTAAAATCAGAACGCACTATATAATCCCTAGTACTTATCATCTTCTCTCGTCCACACAAACTCCTCTCTCTGTCTCTTTTTTCCTTATCTCTTTCCTTCCTTTAGAGCTGAGCCTTATCTCTTTCCATCGCTTTCGAAGGATGGCACAGCGAAGGAGCGGCTGGGAGCGAGTGATGGAGGACGACGCCGGGCGGCCGACAGCGAAGGGGCGCGGCGGAGGGCCGGCCGGCTGGCAACGGCCGGCGCAGCAGCCACTGGTCGGCACGGAGGGGACGCGGGAGGCGGCAGCGGCCGGCACGGAGGGGAGTGGAGTTGGCGGTAGCGGCCGGCCGGTGCCTCTGCCGAAGGGGAGGCGGCAGCGGGATTTTGAACTATATGCCATCTTCCCCGATGCCACACTCCCAAATGCCATATTCCCAAAAAACTTGAATAAATTGCCATTGGTCCCCCCACGCTAGTTGATTTCATGACATTTTGGTCCATTCTTCAAGCCACATCAGCAGCCACCTCATGACACATCAAGAAAATGACATTGATACCCCTGCCCTTTCGGTCCAAATTCAACACAGCTCACATCAAATAAAACACAACCAACTTAACTGATCAATGCATAAAAATTTCAGAAGCAAACACAACTTGGAACATAGAGTAGAACTTGCAATTGGGTGGAGCCATGGCTCCCTCAAACCTCTCTGAAAACCAAACCCTGGACAGATTAATATAGAAAAGAAAAAACCAAATATCAGGAAAAAAAATTCAATGCCAAACCAAAGAGAGGGAAATACGAAGGATCTGTTCTTTTACCTAGGATTGTATCGTCGTTTGGCCACCGCCGGCGGAGTTACCTAGAGCAGGGAGCGATGCAAAGTTCAGACGAGGAGGAGCGATGCTAAGCCGGGAGCAAGGAGCGATGCACATATCAGAGTTTTTCTCCCACTCCCAGTGCACAAGAGCAAAACAGGGATTTCGCCCCATCCAATGCTGATGTGGCATAAACAAAAGGAATAAATGGTTGGGAATCAACTAATATGTGGACCCGGTGGCAATTTATCTATATTTTTTAGGAAGATGGCATTTGGAAGTGTGGCACTGGGGAAGATGGCAAATAGTCAAAAATCCCGGCGACAGTGGCATTTTATTTTTGGAGAATTTGTGATTCATTGCATGATCCTGTGATGTATTTGATTTGTGTGTGATGTGAATATGTGATGTATTTGTGATGAATTTTTTAGAACTTGTGATGTAATTGTTTTAAGAATTTGTGATGCATTTGGAGATGATCCTTTTGATATGTGATCTGTGATGATTTGGGTTGTATTTTGAGATGATCGATTTGAGGATTTGGGATTTCACGATTTGGGGTTGATTTAAGGATGGAGTGAAATCAATATTCAATGTCAAAAAAATGAAAACAAGAAAATAAAAGAGCAACTGGACCTGGCCTGGCTTCATCCTTAGTCAAGGTTGGTAATATCAATCGGGACTAAAAATAAATTTTTACTCCCGGTTATTTCACTCGGGACTAAAGATGGGCATCTTTAGTCCCGGATTCGTCATCCCGGTTGCATAACCGGGAATATAGGGGGTTACCAACCGGGACTAAAGCCCCTTTCTCCAGCAGTGCCAGCGGCGCCGCTGGCCAACGATGATGTGTTGCTGAGGAGAGGGGGGACTGGGGAGCTAGCACCCTTCTCCATCGTCGACTAATCCGAGTGAGCCATTGTGGTTCGCTACGTCTGCGACTAAGCCGCTGTGCTTCGACGAAGTCTTGGCGGGAAAGCCATTGTGGTTCGCTACGTCAACACCACGGGGAAACAGGCTGCCTGTCACTTCATCGAGGGAGTCCCGCCTACTCCACCATTGTGTTGGTCGAGCTTGTCCTCTAACATCATGAGTCGCCGGATCGACGGATGAAGAAACAGCGACTTGCTGGAGAGTTTCACACTAACAGGAGGCATCACAGGACTTTGCCGTCGCCGGAGAAGGGGAAGCAGACATGGGATCAATGGGAAGAAGGAATGTATATCAACTTGGTAGCGATCGTTATCAGCTAGGACCGATAGATATCAGTTAGTTCCTAACGAGTATTGGCCGATACCAACAAGGTATTAGTCGGTACCTGACGGGTATCGGCCAGTACCGTAAGTTATTAGTCGGTTAGATGGGTATCGACTGATACTAATGATGTATCAGTCGGTATCTGATGAGCCAATACCTATGGGGTTCCAAATCTGATACTGATAGATATTAGAATTTTTTACCATCTTGATATCCTTTCATCCTGTCGGGATCATATTGTATAGCAGTCCCCAATCTTTTAACATCTTCCTTAATTAATACGTCATTGACTAGATAAATCCTATCTTAATAAAAAGTTTTACAACCAAGTCTTAACGCTCGACATGTAAAGATGTCACATCATCATGCACTAACAATTATTATATCTTAAACATCAAGCAAGC
Source organism: Oryza longistaminata (assembly GCA_009805545.1). NCBI lineage: Eukaryota > Viridiplantae > Streptophyta > Magnoliopsida > Poales > Poaceae > Oryza > Oryza longistaminata. Next base: position 18,373 of record WNHE01000782.1, read on the forward strand.
ATACTATAGTATCTATAATTCCTATTTTTCTATAAAGTTATAATCCACTAAATTCTAAAGCTCAACATACAAAGATGCCATATCATCATCCACTAACAATTATTGCATCCTAAACATCCTGCAAACAATGCTCTATTATCTATAATTTTATAGTTTAATAAACTTTAGTTCTTAAAAATATATGCATGTTTTATCATCATTCCACATAACTCACATACTATTTCTGTTACTACTTAAAAAAAATTAATAATGCTTCCATCGTCCGTCTTATCTCGAAAAAAAAGTGATCATTGGAAAAAAAAAACGCGCAACAGAAAAAAAAAAGTGAATCGGAGGCGGAAAAAATACTCCCCTCGTCTCCCGATCTGTTTTTTTTATTTCTAAAAAATAAATAAACAATCTAAATTCCTAATCACAAAAGAAAAAAAAATCTAATATCTAGTCTAGCTACTTAAAAAGTTAAAAAAGTTTCCGTAGTTCGTACATAATAAAAAACGCGGGAAAAAAACATCCGATTTCTATTTATTTTCGCCGTCTGTATATATCTCTTTATCTCTAATCTAATCTAATCTAACTACTTAAAAAAAGTTTCCATCGTCCAAAAAAGGAAAAAAAAACACGCGAGAAAAAAAAAAGAAAAAACAAGCAAGAAAAATAAAGCAAAAAAGCACGAGAAAAATGTCAAAAAAAGGGGAAAAAAATTATGATTTCCATCGTCAGTTAAATAAAACATTGTCAGCGTATATATATTCTCTATGTCTAATCTAATCTAACTACTAACTTAAAAAAGAGAATTTTCCATGTTAGTTAAAATAAAAAAAATGTGCGAGAAAAAAACAGTTTCTAGAAAACTCACGAGAAAAAAAAGGGCAGCTAGCCCACGGGATACTGTGGAAAAGTGAAGTCACGGGACAATTTTAAGGTGTGATTAATTTGTACACCATGCCGTACCACAGGTACCGGGAACCAGGTATCACAGGTACTAGGTGCCAGGTATCACAAGTAGCAGGAATCGGGTACCAGGTATCATAAGTACTAGGTGCCAGGTATCACAAGTATCAGATATCAGGTACCAGGTATCACAGGTACCAGGTGCCAGGTATCACAAGTATCAGGTACCGGGTTGTTGATGAAAAACACGAGGCCTGGGAGATCTGCTTAACTCCAGTGCAGGTCCAAAACTCGCCTTCGGGTGTATGAGCATGCCAGTTGATTTGATCCTGCAACCAACAAGAAACAAAGATAATAAACCGCGATTAAATCCATAAATGATAGCCGATCGGCTAGGTGCCGATGACATATCATTTATATTTGAGCCGATGTCATATATGCATCAATCGGCAGTCATTGATAAATAAGAAGGAACTAAATCTACTCGATCGGCTGTAGATATTAACAATATATAGTCTTTATATCGATATATACTTAAATCAAGTGATTAGGATAGATCGGTCGCCATGCCGAGGCAGTATAAATCACTTAGATCGAAATATATATTAATAATGAGACTATATACGTTCATAGCATAACCGATCAGATAGATCTAGCATGTATCAGCTAATACTCCGATACCACTCTATATTAAGATATTAAGGCAAGTAGAATATACTAAACAAAAGCCTAATATACTTAAATGCAATAAGATCTCAACATAAAGGGCAGATTTAACATGTCAATGAAGCGTATAGGACAAATATAGCTAAATCAGATAATATCGGCTGAAACTCCGGTGCTACCCTAATCGGCAACTAGAAGGCAGGATAGAGATTGATATTCTAAGCACGACTTAATCGATCAAACTCAACTGATGCACCATTAAGTATGAAAAGAAGAACAAAATCTAGACAATCAAGCCGCTAGAAGTTTCATAGAGTGGTAGATATCTCATATAATCTAAATCAACATCGAATCCTAACCTAATCGGCTGCCCTCTTCCAACAGATGTTAGCCGATTGTAGATTAGATAGCGATATTGCCAGAGATTATGTGAGATATATGATAACTCGACGAATTACATAAACAAGATTAGAGTATCATAAAGATGGAAGCACTAATCCCGAGAACGCAAGCCGCACTACAAGATAATTGAGCTATCGCCACCAATTTATTACAACAAAAATAATTCGTGGCAATATATTGTACTATCGCAATGATATTTTTTATGTGGCGAATAACTACATTTTGTTGCAACGATTTACAATAGTTGTTTTATTTAGTATTTTTGTTGCAATAGGAAATGAGCTATCGCCACAAAAAACATTACTATTGCAAAAAACATGTTCTATCGCCACACATTTAGATTTTGTGGCAATTTGCATAGTACATGGTACTTTTCACTATTTTCTATTGCCATGATCAACAAATTCGCTGCAATAAAAAATTTATCATCTCATAATTTAACTTATTCTTTTCATATGGACACGGATTAGGACAAATTTTATATGAAATTTATACCTCTCATCGATGAGATCTACAACTTAAATTTTTCATTTGAAATCTTTTAAATACTCAAATTCATGATTCAAATCTCAGTTAGGCAGTCTCAAATGGAATTGTGTGCATTTTTAAACAAAAATGATGTGTAGGTGAGTTGGTCATGGAGAGCGTGCGTGAGGGAGAGATCTTGGGTTCGAATCCTGACCATGACAACATATTAAAAGAAAATAGTTAGGATGATAAATTAATATTGAAACATTTAATTTGGTATGTAGAACTAATGCCACACATGAAGTGGTGGCAATTGTTATTTATTGCAACGATGTGAAATGTTGCAATATATATTTTTCGCTACATCCATTTTATGGCAATATCAAAATTTATTACAACTAAATAAAAATCGTTGCAATAATCTATTACCACGCTGTTTATTACCACGGCTAGCAACAATTTTAAGATTGTAGCAACATGTATCTATTGCCACATTTTTCGTATTGATGCTATGATTTTTTTGGTGGTGATAAATTATTTTTCACTCCGAAGAACGCAAGCCGCCATAACAAGTTTTACCTCTAGTTGAAGATCGAAACCGATGCAGCTCAACCCGAAAGCAAGAACTCATCGAAACAAAACGAAAGGAAAAGGGTGGCGATGCGTCAAGATTGTATTGAACGTGTGTTAGTTTTATTACATCGGGCTCGGGATCTATTTATACCCGAGATTACAAAATATGTCCATATCGGACACGACTCTTATCCCTAACAAACTCTAAGATACCATA
>WNHE01000782.1:21621-47937 GCA_009805545.1 Oryza longistaminata
CTCTAAGGAAATTACATAAAATATCCTAATTAATAGATATAATTGCCTTCTTAGGACTCTATCCATGCACGACAACCATCTTGAAGCATATCAACTCAAACCCGATGTCGGATACAAGTCGTATTGTCGGAATCGAACTGTATCCCTTAACCCAGTCTGACTTTGACTTAGCCGATCCGAACTCCATCTGATTCTTACTCTGTCTCCTTGATAACCCTCATCTTTGATTCCACTTCGATCCAATCTTCTTCCTGATGTAGAGATTACCAAATTTAGTCGTTAACACATGCCACCCAAGTCCCGAATATTTGGTAATGTTTCGGATTTGCTTCACATCGACCCCGAGCAAGTTTCGCACTTTACCGTTTTTCGACCGTTATTCAATCGCTTTAAATACTAACCGTTGCTCCCGAGAAATCTCACACTGTTACTCCCGTTTTCACCGCTTAAGCGAAACCTTGCCTTCTCTCTCTCCGGCGATTCCTCCGACGCACAAAGCGATCTCCAGGCGTCTTCATCTCTGGCGAGATCTCTGCTTGCAGCGATGTCGTCCTCCACCAGCCCGTCTGCTGCGCCATCAACTGAATATGCCGAGGTAAGTCCCCATCGGCTAGATCCCCTTTCCCAACAGCAGATCGATTTTCTCTCGTCTCATATTGCTCTCTTCTTCTCGGTTTTTTGGGATTTACAGCACGTTTCCAACCTAGTTGCGATTCCCAGCTTGTCGCATGAAAAACACTATTTTCTGGGTCCAATCGGCAATCTTGACCCTACTGATTTTATCATCGGTGAAACCAACAGGATCCCCTTTAGGCTAGCCAACCCTAACCTGAGCCACTAGAAAAACACGTTCAAGTCTTGGCCATCTCTGGAGAAAAGTTGGCCCACCTGGTACAAGCGCGTATCGGCTAGCAAGTAGGTTCACTGGGATGAACTTGGAATCGGCCAAGCCCTTGCTCTTACAATAGCAAATTCAGCCAAGGATGAACCCCTGATGGCTTCTGCATCCTACTTCTGGTCTAATGCCGTTAATGCCTTCCTTTTCAACCAAGGGCCGATGACCCCAACCCTCTTAGATATAACCATGATCACCGGCTTAGATGTCACTTCACCAATTAACCCAATGAGCTTAAATACCAAGAACACCTTCGAGTTCAAAACAAAAAGCATCGGAGGATGGTCAGGTTATATCGGGGCATACATGGGCAAAGGGTCTGTTTCTTCTCGAGAACATGTAGCCTTCTTGCTGATGTGGCTTGAAAAATTCCTCTTCTGCGGATCCAGTTGCGGCCCTACAACCAATTGGCAGTTTCTAGCCGAAGCCTTTGAAACCAAAAAGCAAATCCCCTTGGGCAAAATCCTTCTTGGATATCTATATCAAATGTTGGGTAATGCATCAACCAAGATAGCTGTCGGCTCAGTCGTTGGTGCAAGTGGGCCATGGTGGTTGCTACAGACTTGGCTAAATTTAATAGCTATGAATTTTGTTAATCGGCCATCTGTATCAGAAGCTGAATTCCCAAGACTGGAGCCGATTGTGGGAGAGGATGGAGAAGAACGCACTCACCGCAGATGCATGTCTTATGGGGAATATGCTTCTGCACCAGCCGATGTAGGAGCAAAATTATCAGCCGAACTGCTCAAGGACTGGTTCTGCAGTTTTTATGAAGGCTTCCGAAAAGATGCTCGAGTCTGGTTTCCATATGAAGATTCAATGAGTTTCGAACTCCCACCAGATTTCAGATTTGAAGACATCAACTCTGAGAAATATGAAAAGTCCAAAGAAGTCTTCTCAACTGCTATTAGTCCCTGCATTCTTCCTGTTGGCATCCATCAAGGAAGAAATATCTAGGTCTCTTATGAGTTTTATCATCCAATGAGCTTAGCTAGACAACTCGGAATGGGCCAACTCCCGATCGGCTTGTATTTTGCTGACAAAATCCAGTGCCGAGGAGAAATCTCATCAACTCTGATGATGGATCGGCTACTTAACCTTCAAGGACCTCCATTGGGCAGTATCGAGAATATAGAACTGGCAAAGTTTAGGAGCCGAAATTTTGATAGGTGGTAGGGTGAATGGAAGTTGTATCTGTTTCATCAATCGGCTTCCATGTATATGACAGACCTTTTCCCAGATGTCATCCCTCAGGTATGTTTTCTTCATCCATGTGGTACACACAAATGTCAGCCGATTCATATCTTGAATAGTTTCCTCTTCTATCTTGCAGACAACAGAATCCTCTCCCCCTCGCCAAAGTAATAGTGGCAAGGATATAGAGTATGCTCCAGGTCTTATTCCTAATGGAGGTGGATTAGCTCCCCCAGCCATCGGCTTTCATGCCCCCAAGACCCCGAATCTACTCCATGGGCAAATGGGGGAACCAGCCGATGCAGGTAAGAAAAGAAGAACCAGATCATCAGCCATGGACACATTAGCTCCAGCTCCAAAGAAGAAGGCTAAATTAAAGAAAACCAAGCCAGCCGATGACCTGCCTACTCTAGACCCATCCATTGAGCAAGCTCTGGATAAAGAAGACATCAAAGACGATGTTGATCAGGCCGCAGCCGAGGTGAGTGATACGGAAAGAACACCATCGGCTTCACCTAAGCAGACCCCTCCGACTCCTTCTGCTCCAGTTCACTTTTCCAGAGTAAGCAACTCTCTTTGATCTTTTCCGCAATCACTTTATCTCTCAGCTGATTAATCACTCATCCTTTATAGTTGCAGAAGAAGAAAACTGCTATTAAGAAGAAATCTGCAGCGACAATTCTAAAATCAGCTCCACCAGTAAGATATTCCTAATTCCTTTAGTAGTTGGTTCCAGCCGATTTTCCTTAATACTTATCTTTTTGCAGCCTCCTCCTCCTCCTTCTCCTCCTGTACAGCAATCATCAAGTGACCAAACTTCATTGGCTGTAGGAAGTCACCATGTTGAGGAAGAAGAACAACCAGCTGCCCTTGCTATCCCAGTAAGTTCTCTCTTAAACATCAAATCGCAGATCAGCCATATCTGTCTCACATCTAATTATCTTTAAATTCCCTTTGCAGGCCTTAGCCGATCTGTTTTCCTTCGATATTGAAGATTATCTTGACGAAGAAATAGAAGAAGACACCACCAGCAAATCTCTGGTTCCCTTGTGCGATGATGTGAAGAAAACCCTTGAAGACATTTCTCATCGGCTGGAAGCATCATCACTGGACAACTTGGTGGTAAACCGTGGGCCGATTAGGACTCGGCTACATGAGATCCAAGCTCTAATCCCAGATGAGTTAGCCGACATCCTTACTCTAGCAGTCTATCTTGAACAACATCAATTCAAGCTGGAGAAAGCCAAGCAGAGACTAGCTGAACGCCGAGAACGCAAAGAGATTGAGGCTACTATCCAAGCTAATCGGCAACTTGTTCATGAGGAGAAGGCTAAACTTGATCAGCTGTCTGAGGGCCCAATCAAATCCAATATTGATCGGCTTGAAGCCCGCAAGATTGAGCTCTTGGCCCAACTTCAAGAATGCAATGCTGAGCTTGATCTGGAACACAAGAAGATAGCCGATCTCCCAAAGTCTGTTGAAGCACAGAAAGCAAGACTGAAATCGGCTATCAAGAATGTTGCCGATCTGACCAAGTCTTTGAAAATCATCCCTGGAATCGATGCTCAAGATGCCCAAGCTATTGAAGAAGTAGAACAAATTTGGCAAAAGGCTATTTCGGCTATCCAGCAATACTTGTCTTAATGACTTTCTATGTAATAGGCCTTAGAAATTCTTTGTAACCGGATTCTTTGTAACCGGCTAAGAGACCTTAATACTTTACTGTCTTAACAATCCTTTGCGCCGATTAGTACAACTTCTAAATTTGCTCAAAAATTTGCAATTTTCCATGTACGTGCCCCCCTAATTTTACAATGTCAGAAACATTGACAAAATTATAAAAACACCAGGACAATATAACCACATGATTATAATATGAGAACAACTAAGGGCGATATAACTATATCGGCCATTGTACATCGGCAAACCACAACCGATTACAATAGAAAAACAACTAAGGGCGATATACCCATATCGGCCATCTGAAGGCGATGCAAATACATCGGCTATCCTGTATCGGCAGACATCAGCCGATCATGCATTTATCCAAACACTTGGGTAATATTTCTTCAAATATTTGCCATTTAGTGCTCTACCATAAACCTCTCCATCGAGTCCTTGCAACATGTAAGCTCCTTTAGATACAACTTTATAAATTTGAAATGGTCCTTCCCAATTCGGCGACCACTTGCCGAATTTGCTATCACGCGTCCCAATCGGCAGAATCAACTTCCATACAAGTTCCCCTGCCGAAAAATCTTTGGGTACAACTTTCTTATTGTAATGCCGAGCAACACGCTCCTTATCCTTGGCAACTTTTGCATGGGCTCGCAATCGTGATTGAACCAGATCTTTCCTCTCATCGGCCATAAGGTTATAATACTCATCGGCTGTTAAATCATTTTGCAACACAGTTCTCCTTGAGCCGATTCTAACCTCCCATGGCAAAACAGCTTTATGTCCATAAACAAGCTTATAAGGCGGGACTTGGATCGATCCATGACAAGCCATCCGATAGGACCACAATGCTTCGGCCAGCCGAGTATGCCATTGCCGAGGATAATCAGAAATCTTCCGCTTAATTAATTTAATCAAGCTCTTGTTAGACGCCACGTCCTGCCCATTTGCTTGTGCATAATAAGGTGAAGAATTCAACAATTTGATGCCTATGCTCTCGGCAAATTGAACAAACTCATCGGACACGAAGATTGAACCTTGATCAGTTGTAATAGTTTGAGGAATACCAAATTGGTAAATTATATGCTCTTGAACAAACTGTATTGCATCCCCAGAATCAACTTTCTTCAAAGGAATCGCTTCCACCCACTTGCTAAAATAATCGGTCGCTACCAATATAAACTTATGTCCTTTACTCGATGGTGGATTTCTCATACCGATCATATCAATTCCCCAAGCTCGGAATGGCCATGGCTTAATAATAGGATTCATAGCCGATGCTGACGCTCGCTGAATTGCCCCAAACTTCTGACAATCTTGACACCCTTTGTAATATCGGAAACAATCCTCCAGCATTGTCGGCCAAAAATACCCCGCACGACGAAGCAACTACTTCATCTTATGAGCCGGTTGATGAGTGCCACAAATTCCTTCATGGACTTCGCCGATTGCAACTTTAGCCTGATCGGCACTCAAACACTTGAGCAACACTCCATCAATTGTTCGATAGTAAAGCTCATCATCCAATAAAGTGTATTTCAACGCTTTATATCTCAATTTCCTAGAAACCGATTGAGACGGTTTCTGTAAATACTGGTGCACATCATACCGCTAATCATTGGCCGTCATAGCTGCAATTTCAACCTTAACATCGTTGATCATTGGCTTATATCCCGATGCGCCCTGGGCCAAATCATTAGCTTCAATATTCTGTTCCCGGGATACATGCTTCAAAGTAACCAGCCGAAACTCCTTCATTAATTCTTGGCACTTCTCATTATAAACCATTAACGTATCATTCTTGCATTCATACTCTCCTGCCAATTGACTGATTACCAGCAAAGAATTCCCCATGATTTCAATAGCATCGGCTTCAACTTCCTTGAGTAATTGCAACCCTTTGAGCACTGCCTCATACTCAGCTTGATTATTAGTCACATAAGGTTTAATAGTATAAGCAAACTCAAAACACGCCCCCCGAGGAGAAATTATAACTAGGCCGATGCCACAACCATGAGTACACACCGATCCATCAAAGAACAAAGTCCATGGCACAATTTCAACCGAGCCGATTGAATCATCACGATGTTCTACAATAAAATCGGCTATAGCTTGTCCCTTAATCGCCTTCGGCGACTCATACCGAAGATCAAACTTAGTTAAAGAGAATATCCACTTTCCAACCCTTCCTTTCAAAATTGGAGCCGATAACATGTATTTGACGACATCGGCCTTGCATATGACAGTACACTTGTTGGATAATAGATAATGCCTCAACCTTGTACACGAAAAATACAGACACAAGCATAACTTCACCACAGTGGAGTATCTAGTTTCAGCATCCAAGAGCCGACGACTGCGATAAAATACAACTCGCTATTTTCCATCCAACTCCTGAATCAAGACTGAGCCGATTGACTTTTCACCGGCCGATAGATATAATCTAAAAGGTATCCCTTTCTGTGGAGGAATCAAAACAGGAGGAGAGCTAAGATACTCCTTAATATTATCCAGAGCCTTCTGTTGCTCTGCCCCCCAAATAAACTGCTGATCGGCTTTCAATCTCAACAATGGTGTAAAAGGTTCTAACTTTCTAGACAGATTAGAAATAAATCTTCTAACAAAATTTATCTTGCCGATCATCTCTTGTAGTTCTGTCTTATTCTCCGGAGGCTGAATCTTCTTGATCGCATTAACAGTCCTTTGAGTCACCTCGATCCCCCTCTCATGAACAAGAAATCCTAAAAACTGGCCAGCCGATACACCAAAAGCACATTTTGTCGGATTCATCTTCAATCCATATCTTCTGGCTCTCTCAAAAACCTTCCTCAAATTGGCTATGTGGTCCTGTATTTCTTTAGACTTAACAACCACATCATCAATATATACCTCAACCAACCAGCCGATTAGATCATGGTAAATGTAATTCATAGCTCTTTGATATGTAGCGCCAGCACTCTTCAAGCCGAAAGTCATCACAACCCACTCAAACAAGCCGATTGCACCAGGACACCTAAAAGCTGTCTTATGGATATGTTCTTCAGCCATAAAGATTTGATTATATCCCGCGTTTCCATCCATAAAACTCAAAATCTTATATCCCGAAGCAGCATCAACTAGTTGATCGGCAACTGGCATTGGGTATTCATCTTTCAGGATGGCTTTATTCAAATTTCGGAAATCAATGCATACCCTGACCTTGCTGTTTTTCTTGATAACAGGAACTATACTAGAAACCTACTCAGCATACCGGCAGGGACGAATAAAACCAGCATCATATAATCCTTTAATCTCAGCCTTGACATGCTCAAGCATATCGGCTTTGCATCTTCTCGGAGGTTGTTGATGTGGCCTAACCCCTGGTTTGATAGGTAGCCGATGTTCAACAATCGATCGGCTGAGTCCAGGCATCTCATAATACTCCCAAGCGAAGCAATCTCTGAATTCTTTCAACAGCTCTATCAACTTGGTTCTAAATTCTGCAGATAAATTCTTACTAATAAATGTCGGCCTTGGTCGATCACCTGGACCTATGTCAATTTCCTCCAAATCGTCAGCCAACATGAAACCCTGTCCTTGTTTGTCATCGAGATCATCTACTGTATCCTTGTTGTAGATACCTGAACCCTCCACGACGCCCTCAAAATAATAACTTGGGTTCTCCATCTTCAATTGGCTGTATATCAGAATCGGACACTTTTAGAAAATCTCCATCCCAAACCTTTCCAGACAAACAATCAAGACCATCCATTTCCCAAGGAGCCAAATCGGCACTGGCAACATTAACTGACTTGTTAGCTGGTACAATTTCAATCTTGTCGCCTTGCCACTAAATCAAGCATTGATGCATAGTTGAAGGTATACAACAATTAGCATGAATCCAATCCCTTCCAAGCAACAAACTATAGGAACCCTTCCCATCGATGACAAAGAACGTTGTAGGGATGGTTTTGTTGCCGACTGTCAGCTCCACATTCAAAACCCCTTTGGTTTTCGATGGGTTGCCGCCAAAGTCCTTGAGCACCATGTTCGTCTTGATAAGGTCTTCAGCATTTCTACCCAACCTCTTGAATGTAGTGTAAGGCATCATGTTTACTGCAGCCCCACCATCGACCATCATCTTGGACATCGGCTTCCTATTGACATAACCATTTATATACAACGGCTTAAGATACCGATTCCCTGTACCTTCTGGCTTCTCGAAAACCGCTTGTTGTGGTAACAAAACCAACTTAGCCGATTCTTCCTCAACATCAGCTTCATCAATATCGGCTTGTCGTACCCCAAACTCAGCAGGCAGCGTGAAAACCATATTGACCGGAGCGGTTACAACACTTTTTCCTTTAGCTAACCTTTTTGCCTCATCAGCGGCGGCCTCATCGGCTACAGGAACCTGATTCTTAGCACGCCACTTCTGCCTCGGCTTTGTTTTCTTCAGCCAATGGTTAATTTCCTGTTCGATTTCCTGAAAACGCTCCCTGCTCCTCAATCTTTGAACCCTTCTCTTCTAGTTCCTTGTAAAAATACCAGAAGGACACCATTGAGCCTTCGCGTTTTTGTTATCGGCCCGACCATCAACTTGATTCATTGGGCCCAACCTTTGATGAACAGGAATTCTTGTCTGCCTCAGCCGATTGCCTTTATTATATGATCGGCTCGAACTCTCTGCTATATCACTGCATCCAGGACAGTCCTCGATAGATGGCAGCCTCATACCTTCATTCCAACAAAATCTAAAGAAATCACAACCCCAATGAGGGTCAAATCCATCATCCTCTTCCCCATAATACCTCTCCTGCTGCCTATCATACCTCTTTTGATACTTAGTGATAATCTTAGCCGAATTTACCTAGAAACCTTTCGTACGTCCCCCATTGGCTACTTGACGAGCTGTATGCACCATGTTGACAGGAAAAGGATTGCCATCAACCTTCATCGGCCTCTTAGAATCATCAAACCTGATTTTGCCATCCTCAATGGCTGCTTAAATTTGCTGTCTGAAGACCTTACAATTGTTTGTAGTATGAGACCTAGAATTATGCCACTTACAATACCTTTTCTTGCCCAACTCTTCAGCCGATGGAATTGTATGACTAGCAGGAAGTTGAATCTATTTCTCCCGAATCAGCAAATCAAAAATCTTATCAGCCTTAGTAACATCAAAGTCATACCTTTCTTCTTTCCCAGATTTCTTTACCCATTGACATGGTATAACCTTTTTGCTTCTCACCCACTCGGCTGCTGCTATCGCAGAGTCATCACCTGTAACGACCCTCGTATTCCACTTCCGAGGTAGAATACCGGTCTACTGCTCATTCCTCAGTAAGAACCAACTTACCAAGAACTGAGCACACCAGAGTAGCATAGCAGAAATAATTGTAGCGAAACCCATTAAATAAAAACCATAAAAAATAACTTTTTACCAAAATAAGCACTAACAGTACCTTGCTACTCTAGACCTTCATCACCTTCAACTCGTAGTTGATGTAGAGATATGGAACGATTCTTTGATTTGATCTTGATCAATCGTGTAGAACATTTCTTCACCTAATTGTTAGCTCAACACTACTAGGAATAATATACATATGGGATGAGTACGAATGGTACTCAACAAGTCCAACTATAGCAATCCAACAAATATATGCCCATAATCCACCTGCATAATACATATATCTCCAATTCCCATAATCCAACAAGGAATTTTATGCATGATCATAAAACAGTGTAGTAAAAGATCATATTAATTAGTTATAAAATCTACTGCATATACGGCACCACAGGTATTAGAACCTCCGATAGGTTCCTTTTCCTGCTGCGATGACTCTATGCTATGGATTGTAATTACTAGTTCTAGGGTTCTAGATAAATTCATTTGCTAGATTGGATGATGCCTGTATGCCCATGATGAATGAATGCTCACATGAATATATCTTATGAAAATGCAGGACTGAAATTAAAAGCACACTAACATGATTTTGTCCTTATAAGTATGCTTGCATGTAGAATTAACTGAAACACTGAAATTGTTAAAACACTAACATGATCAAGTCCCTATGGATATTACTGCTTCCTGATAATTCATAAGCTACTACTAATTTTGCACTTAAACTGAAAAAAAATGAAGATATACATATGCACATATTACACATATAAATCCCATAGAATTAGTAAACTCATGCATTGTTTATCCTTGATATTACTACTGTCCAGATTTTCATCTCTATATACTTGTGTGATTAATAACCAAATTTATAAATTATTTAATTACAGTGGTTGATGAGGACATGGATTAAACTATTGGTCAACTAATTATATACATATCCACTTGATTCAGATGCTATGCTCTAACCTCTTCTCTAGATTATTTTCTGTAAGAACCTATGGTTTTCTGTTCGGTATCCTTAATTCTTCAGTTCTATTCTTTTTACTAAAACCTGCTGCTACATGATCTTCTATATTTTAATCTGAAATACCAGTGCTTCCTGAACTTGGTATTATATACTAAATGAATGTTTCACCCAAAATCCAATTATATGGTGATTCTATACAATCTAAAATATATACTACTGTTTACTAATTGAATGATGATTTATCTACAATTGAACTAGCCTAATTGACAGAGTTGTTATAGTCCTTATGCTTCATGATAAATTAAATCTGTGCTAGGGTCCAGATACTAATTTCCAAGTCCATGGCTAAATCTAAAATCTGATTTTATCTATATGTCAAGAATATCAATATTTGTACTATGGATAAAGATCTGCAGTTACTAAATTTGATAAAGGTATAAGACTGATGATATGTTTATATACATTCTACTGTTTCTCGATTTATCACCTGAGCACCTGTTTATCTATAGTAAAAATTTAGTTACACAAACTGTTCTGAAGATCAAACTATTAATATGAATATTTTACTGAATCTGAGATGTTCTGGTTCAGCTTCTAATGGATGCAAATGCAACACCCAAGGCCTACACATACTAGTATATGCACAGATCAACATAGCTGCCATCTCCTGAGGTTCATTTTTCAGGTTTAATGCATATAACTAAGTGCATGCACACAACTCCTAAACATACTAATATATGCATCAACCAAGAATCATGACATGACGTGATTTCCCTCTCATTCTTAATTCTTTTTCCAGATACCTTATTTGATGGTCCTACTGTGGCTGTGGAAGACTAATGACCGTGTGACTCTCCTCTGGTTCTACAGCTTCTTCTGAAATTGGTCAGGGTGTTGCTCCTCCTCTTGTTTACTGCTGCCCTTCTGGATCTGCTACTTGTTTCTCCTCTTTAAATTGAAACCCCTTGCTCTTCTTGAAACACATGCATCCCCTTTCTTTTCCTTCTACTCTCTCACCCTAGTTGTTCTTCTATGGCTGCTGCTATTGAGATTTGGTGTAACTGTGGTGCCGGATTACTAGCTACTGCTCTGCTATTTCTCTCTTTTGAGGTGGTTTTGTAGATCAACTGCGTGCTGCTACTGCTGTTGCGGCTGAGGCTGCTGCGCCATGGCTGCCCACCTATGCTTGTTTCTGGGAGCAATGGCTTGGTGTGAAGGGAAGACATGGTTAGATTTATTTTGGGGAGATTTTGACTAGTGACTCACCTACCTGCATGGCTATTGCATTCATGGAATGGTGACAGCACAACAGAGCTTACTCGGTGGGTAATTTGAGGATTTTCACTAATTTGTTTTTAAATAGACAAATGGTGAGATCTGAAATATTTGGCACTTTTACACTTAAGTCCCTCAGAGTCTCTAAAATTGAAGGTTACTCAGAGATTAGGGACTGATTTGTAATTCTTCTAGAACTCAAGAATTTTTCTGAAAGATAAATAATTATTGAATCTTTGACTGAGATGGTTCAGTTTATGATATTATATCAATAAGCATCATATATATGCACAATATATGTGATGCGTATAAGATTTCTAGTATACAATTATATGCATGTATGTATGCAGACCTGTAGTGATAAATTGTAAATAAAGAACTGTGATTCTACTGTGCACATGTGTACCTCGCTTCATGACTACTAATCTATGCTATAGTTTAACCAAAACTAAATTATCCCACTCCTCACCAGATTTAGTCTAACTAACAATAAATCAATGATGCATATGGATATGGCTTGATAAATAAAGGACAAGGAAACAATCGAAAAATCATTTAAGATCCATAATAGAACAACAATCAACATATTTATATATTTATAGGTCCTAGCCAGCATCGTGGCTCAATCAACACCGCTCTCAGCCAGTGTGATCAAGTCATTAGCGTGACTAAGACTATAGCTAAAACCCGGGATGTTACATCATCATCATCGTCCGATCCATACATATAAGGACAAACATGATTAACCTTTCTAGAGTTCTTCCTAGCCTCTGCAAACCTCTGTTCATGCAGGGTTACCTTCTGAGTAAGATGTGACAAACTTTCAAAATCTTCAGATCAGAACTTCTCCCTGATCGGAGGTATCATGCCCTGAAAAGCCAAATCGGCTAATTGGGCATCGGTCAAACTTAAGCTGTAGCACTTATTCCTCATCTCTATGAATCTCTGAATATACTCGTGCACGGGCTCATCATGTTTTTGCTTGATCGACGTTAGGTCGGACAATTTCATCTCATGAACCCCACTATAAAAATAGCTATGAAATTGCTTTTCTAGATCGGCCCAACTGTTAATTGACCTATAAGATAAAGAAGAAAACCAAGTAAAGGCCGATCCAGACAAAGATAACCGGAACAACCTAACCTTCAAAGCATCCACAGCCGACGCTTCACCACACTGAGCTAAAAATCGGCTAATATGCTCACAAGTTGATGTACTATCTTGCCCTGAAAACTTTGAGAAGTCTGGTACCTTGAACCGATTGGGTAGAGGAACCCTTTCAAACCATTCAGGATAAGGTTGTCGGTACAAATTTCCAGCATCTTTTGGCCTGAGCCCGAATTACTCCTTCATGACATCTGCAATCAAATCGGCCCATGGCCGCTGTTGAGGCGTCCCTTGAGACTGTTGTGGCATAGGCTCAAATTGATTGTATTGAGGAACAAATTGGGGTTGAGCCGATCCTGTCTACTGGTACTGAACTTGGGGTGATGGTGGCTGATACTGATAACTTAAATTGCCCCCCTGGTAATTTTGAAGATCCGGCTGGATATTGCGCACGAAGTGTTCAGGAACAATCTAAGGGATTACTGTGCCATCTGGTTGTACGTGATGAACCAAGTGCTCCGGAACAACTTGATTCGCAGCATGCTGCACAGGTTGACCACCAGGTGTTGCAAACCCAGCCAATGCATTTAACGAACCCTGCTGCTGACTCGGCTGGATAACCTATTGCCTCAATGGCGTTTGCTGAATCGGTTGTACAACTCGTTGAATTGGGGGTTTTTGCTGGATGGGTTGCACAACCTGCTGCCTTGGTGGTTTGTTGAACCGGCTGCTGCTGGGTTGGATCAACAGTGCTTTGAGGAGGCAAAAACATAGATGCAACCTAGACTTGTGTTAGCCGATCCACATTCTATCCAGCGTGTTGAGACTGCTCTCTTATCAGCAATCGGGGATTGACCAATTGGCCTGGAGCCGAAGGTGGTACAGTAGGTGCGGGAGCCGATGCTGGGAGCTGCTTGAACGGGTGAATAAGTATTTGTGATCAAAGGCTGATAATTTGGAAATACTCCTCCTTGCAAATAAACTGGGCCTGCAGCTTGGTATTCATCTATTGTACCATCGACCATTGACTTCATCATATTTCACAATGTATTGACTAACACCCTAGACTGATTGATCAAAGCATTGTGCACATCATAGTCAACCCGATCTTGGAAGTTGTTGAAAAACTCCTGTGATGCATTGCCATCTTGATTAACACCTCCACCTTGAAATCCTTGAACTCCTTGAGAATTGTCACCTTGACTTCCTAGAGAATCGTCTGTGGCACTTTTGTCACTCAGTTGAGCCGAGCCGTCTAGAGCTTGTTTCCCATCCTCACCTCTAGAAGAACTGGTCCCAGGATCACCAGCAACTACCTTTACTTTATACTTTTGAACAAGTGTTCCCTTGCGAGTCTGCATGAACGAGTTCAAGAACTGATCCCGTGCTTGCTGCATCATCGCATCAAAATCATTCTTTTCATCAGGTGTGAATTTTTCCGGATCGATAGGCACGACGTTTGCTTCATTGACGTCGGTCAATCCTAACTTTTGGATCTTTTCCTTGACAGTGCCTGGGCTAGCCGAGGATGGTGACAGTGGTGGTTTCTCGGCCATGAGGAAGAATTGCTTGTTGACTTCTTATCGGTCCCACCGGGCGTATGAGCGTATGAGAAACACGACGCCTGGGAGATCTGCTTAACTCCAGTGCAGGTCCAAAACTCGTCTTTGGGTGTATGAGCGTGCCAGTTGATTTGATCCTGCAATCAACAAGAAACAAAGACAAGAAACCGCGATTAAATCCATAAATGATAACCGATAGGCTAGGTGCCGATGACATATCATTTATATTTGAGCCGATGTCATATATGCATCAATCGACAATCATTGATAAATAAGAAGGTACTAAATCTACTCGATCGGCTATAGATATTAACAATATATAGTCTTTATATCGATATATACTTAACTCAAGTGATTAGGATAGATCGGTCGACATGCCGAGGCAGTATAAATCACTTAGATCAAAATATATATTAATAATGAGACTATATACGTTCATAGCATAACCGATCAGATAGATCTAGCATGTATCGGCTAATACTCCGATACGACTCTATATTAAGAGATTAAGGCAAGTAGAATATACTAAACAAAAGCCTAATATACTTAAATGCAATAAGATCTCAACATAAAGGGCAGATTTAACATGTCAATGAAGCGTATAGGACAAATATAGCTAAATCAGATAAGATCGGCTGAAACTCCGGTGCTACCCTAATTGGCAACTAGAAGGCAGGCTAGAGATTGATATTCTGAGCAAGACTTAATTGATCAAACTCAACTGATGCACCATTAAGTATGAAAAGAAGAACAAAATCTAGACAATCAAGCCGCTAGAAGTTTCATAGAGTGGTAGATATCTCATATAATCTAAATCAACATCGAATCCTAACCTAATCGGCTGCCCTCTTCCAACAGATGTTAGCCGATTGTAGATTAGATAGCGATATTGTCAGAGATTATGTGAGATATATGATAACTCGACGAATTACATAAACAAGATTAGAGTATCATAAAGATGGAAACACTAATCCCGAGAACGCAAGCCGCCGTAACAAGTTTTACCTCTTGTTGAAGATCGAAACCGATGCAGCTCAACCCGAAAGCAAGAACTCGTCGAAATAAACTAAAGCGAAAAGAGTGGCGATGCTTCGAAATTGTATTGAACGTCTGTTGTTTGATTATATCGGGTTCGGGTCTATTTATACCCGAGAATTACAAGATATGTCCATACCGGACACGACTCTTATCCCTAACAAACTCTAAGATACCATAAGTCTTTGCGGCAGACTTTTGCCCAAATATATCTCTAAGGAAATTACATAAAATATCCTAATTAATAGATATAATTGCCTTCTTACGACTCTATCCATGCATGGCAACCATCTTGAAGCATATCAACTCAAACCCGATGTCGGATACAAGTCGTATTGTCGGAATCGGCTGTATCACTTAACCCAGTCTGACTCTGACTTAGCCGATCCTAATCGTAGCCGATCTGAACTCCATCTGATTCTTACTCTGTCTCCTTGATAACCCTCATCATTGATTCCGCTTCGATCCAATCTTCTTCCTGATGTAGAGATTACCAAATTTAGTCGTTAACACGGGTACCAGGTATTACAAGTACTAGGTGCCAGGTATCACAAGTACTAGGTGCCAAGTATCACAAGTATCATGTACCAGGTAGCAGGTATCAAGTACTACGTGCCAGGTATCAAAAGTATCAGATACCAGGTATTAGGTATCACAGGTACCAGGTGCTAGGTATCACATGTACCAGGTGTCACAGGTATTGGGTACCGGGTACCAGGTACCAGGTGCTATGTATCACAAGTATCAGGTGTCACAGGTATCGGGTACCAGGTACCAGGTATCACAGGTACTAAGTGTAAGGTATCATAAGTATCGGGTACCAGCTATCACAAGTACCAGGTACTATGCAGCTGGTACCATACTGGTATCAGTTGGTATCAACATGGCGGTGGAGATGAACACAAACACCGGTCAAAATGAGAGAAAAATATAATCTATGTCACATAATATCATTGTGTCATTGTAATTTACATGAGTCATACTAAATCTCAAAGTGTCTTGCCGAAGAAAAAAAACAAAGCAAGAGAAGGAGAAACGGAAATTTTTTTAAAAAAGTCACAGGGATGATCGACTATGGTATATAGAACACAATAGAGATAGAAATTGACACCATGAAAAATGGGGCAATGTGAAGAAATAGGGATGGGAAGATACAAATTGAAACTCTTGCATAGCTGATGGCGTATTTGCTCAAGAAAATCATCGGCTAAATCGAGAGGAAAGATAGGGGCAGATTTGTGGCCATTCTAGCAGTGAGAGGAGGGTTCCGAGAGAGGAATCTGTCCAGGTGTCGCTGTCGGCGGAGCGCCGTCGGCGTGGTGCGGTGGGGGAAGGCAGCAGAATACGCTGGAGAGCACTGAGGAGGAAGAATGAGGAGAGGAGTGGACGACAGCGAAGAGGTTGAAGTGGGGGAGAGGAGAGAAGAAATAAGCAATATAGCGTAACGGTTAGGGTGGAGTAATTGTACTAAATCTATCCCGTAACCACAACGGAAGGCCGTTCTGTAGATTTTCTGAAAAAAAAATATCAGAAAAAAGGGGCAAAAAAGCTCACAAGAACACAGAAAGCGCGAGGAAAATTCGATTTTCGTCGTTGGTAAAGAAAAAAAGAAAAAAAACATGCTATGAAAAAGCTGTCAAAAAGATGTGAAAAAGTCCGATTATATGGCAAAAGAACATTGTATATATGTGCAATTATAATTTCATTTGTAGCGTTATATAAAGAAGGTGAAATTTGTGTTTCAATTAATTACATAATGTAAATATTTCTCAATGTTTGCTCAATTGTCTCGTATTTTCTTCCTGTTGCAACGCACTGGCACTTTTTCTAGTTTAATATATATATATTCTTCATTTTATATATGATCCTATATACCTATATAGTTCATTCTCATTTAGTTAATATAATTTCCCTTCTTCATATAACATTAGTTAGTTTTAGCTCTTAGATGATTAATCTATGGTTCAAACTATCTCACTCTTTTTGTTCTCTCATTAAGTTATATCATCTCAACTGGTTTTAACCATTAGATGATTAATCTATTGTGTATATTATATCCATCATTTTCTTCTCACATAAAGTTATACCGGTTTACTTTTACATTTGAACCATCACTGTATATACTATTTAAATTACCATAAATCACATCAATTTATATAAACTTATGTTGTCTAATTATCTTACCCATTATTTCTACTTATTGTTATCGTACCAAATTTCCGTCGCACTGCACGATGTTTCACCTAGTTATACTAAATTAATTTAGCACCAAGTCCCTCTAGTAAAATTTCTTATTGGTAAGACATGCTCCCTCATGTCACGAATTTGTTAGCCACCTCAAAAGTTCAAAATTTATCATTTAATGTAGCAACTTATCCGTTTGCTTCTTTGCCCCAACAAACCACAATTATCACTTATTTAATTTCTCTACCTACTTTCTCAAGTGAACAAATAATAACCATACCTAATTTAATTTTATTATCTAGTTAATCCTCTTTAACAACTACAGAAGTAGTTGTATTTTGCGACGCCGGAGAGAGTAAAACATATTGTGACTGGAGGGAATGATAAAAGTATAACATGGAACAACAGTTTGAAAATTAATCATGCTTGCAAATCGTGGCTAGGTAGACGCGTTGTTCATCAAAGGAGGTATCAAGTATTAGTTTTTTCCATGGATGATTTTCCCATTTTTGGCTAAAATTTTGCAACCGTTAGTTAGCTTGGTGAAGTGACTTTAATGGGCTTTGAATAAAATATCATTTTGTGCCAATCCATGTCTTCATTTGCTGATATAGTGCTGAGCTGGTTAACAGACTTGGCCCAAGTATTCGGCCGTTAGTAGCACTAATGTGTTCCCAGCATTTTTATTTTGTTTGTGGGCTCAGCTATACGATCGTCCTGTGTGGAGAACATGGAATGGAATAAGTTCACTTCATTAATTAGTCCCCAAATCTTATTCGTATTTGTCAACCACAATACCGAATATCTCGATCTTAACTGGTGCAATTTAACTTCCTTGAGAGTTTTGGAGGACAATTTCGCTGACGTGACACGGTGTTGATCTGTTCTTCATCCCACGTGACATTGATGCGGTAGTTATGTGGGACTAGAATTAAAACATATATAGGACCCATTTATCATAAAAAAAATTATGGGACCCACTAACATGTGGGTGTTAGTAGAGGCCACATGTCATGCTCTCTCCTTCTTTCTCCCTTGTCTCTCTCTTTCTCTACTTTTTCTCTTCACCTTCATCCGTCCACGGGGAGAAGGGACTGGAGCAGCGGGAGCTGAAGTGGCGACCGGCAGTAGAGCGGCGACGGGCGGCAGGGCGTTGGAGCGACGGCGGCATCTCGGCAAGGACCGAACAACTCACCATGCCACCATCTCAGTTCGGCCGATTCTATTTGTGTCCCGAGTCCGACATCAAGAGTTTTGCTTCATCAATAAGTACTATTGAGATTGACAAAACCTGATTTCTTTCTCCAAAAACACACGATCCGTGATGGCCGTCTCGATTTGTTCGCCCAGTGCCAACAAGAATGACATGATCTTCCTCTTCTGTTTGCCACCAAGCCATGGGTGTTGCAGTTCGACACCGCCATCAAACCACCATCGTCTTACCGTTTGACGACGGGAGCAGCAGCAGCCGCCTGCATGAGCCAAGCATGAAACATACCGGCCAGACACAGAATGCTATGCATCAGCTGCCATGGGGACTGGTCGCTCAAACAAGGCTTCTTGCTCAGCATCACCTCACAGGCTAACAAGATCATTCCTCTACCTCCACTTCTCGATGTCCCAAGGCTGGATCTCATCTTCAACTGTGCACTCCTTTCTCAGACTAGTCCACCGGACTGCACCGTCAGTCCGTCATGCTTGCGATTTGCAGAGAAAAATCCCTCCTCCACTGCCGCCCCGATGACACCCACTGGTCTCGCTAGCCGATCGACAATGTCTCCTGCGAATACGGTGATCAATTTGAGGTGCACGCGGCGTGCTCCGTCCCCTGCCCGCTGTTGGGAAACGTGTAGGCTACGATAGCATAGATCAAAATTTTCTACCGCGTAAACCAGGAACCATGCAAGTATTGGATCATCGATCGTTACCACACGACACGCTGCGCAGCGGAAGTAAGCGCTAAGGAGTCGAAGGAACCCTCGCGAAGTAGCGCGCGTCGATGTAGAGGAAGTAGTCGATCGCACCGGCACGACTTTCTCCTCCTTGTGCGTTCTCCTCGCCGTACTCCCACGCAGATCAGCACCGCAAACTAGCGGCGCCTCTACCGGTACCTACAAGTACAGGGACGGAACGTCACGCGCAGATGTGCTAGCACCCGCGCGCGGCTAGGAGTTTGCTCGGGGAGGGGAGTGGCGGCTAGGGTTTCTCACGTGATGCAATGCCTCCGTCGGTCACACCCCTCACAAATATATAGGATCCATCACTCGGGCCTCCAAGACCCATAGGACTCCTATTCGAATCCCTATCCGAATTAAGCTCATATTGGATCTCCATCCAATTCCCTTATTCCGGCCCAGTATGCGTGTGACCCTGTAGGTTCATGTACACTCGGCTGTAACCCGAAAACTCCTTTTCGGTCCACGCGTCAACAGCGGCCCCTAGCAGAACATATTGACCCACCGGGCATACATAAAGATCAATATCGGCTGAAACTCTAGCGTATACTTGTATGAACCCCTATGCCTCACGATATCGATTAAGCTCAAGGCTAGATATGTGCCATCCTCTAATAGCTCAATCATTCACAAGAACCTGTGATAGATTATATAACTTGTGATTAACTCTTCAATCACCTTTGGCATGGCCATGCCCTTCCATAATCTACAACATCGAGGGGCTAGAGATATCTCTCCATAGGAGGGGCAAATCCCATCTTGATTAATTCATATCCCACTACATGTTTCATAGTATACCCGAAAACTATTTTTATAACTATCTAATTACGGAGTAGCGTTTAGCAGTCCCTAAGTAAGCTCTACACATGTTGGGAACCATGATAATCTCTGGTCTAGGATTCAACACCAACACTATATGAGATCACTGATGACACAACCATATGGTTCTTGCAGTGTCTCATGTTGGATCTATCCAATATATGTCACCACATGTATCAACATTATTAATTTGGTATCTCTATACCATGATCCATGAGACATGATCATCAATTAATACATGTGCTGATCATCTAAACATATTTGTTCCACATATGATATTTGTTCAGGGATCCTTTAGAAATATCAACACATAACATAAAGAGCTCATGAAAGAATCACATATTTATTAACCAATAATGAGTTATCTATTTCAAGGAACAATGTCGGATAAATATGTAAACATAGTATGTAATACAATCATCTCTATGATTGCCTCTGGGCATATCATTAACGGTGTCCCACTTGCACTAGTGTCAATCATGAACGTATCTTATACCCATTGCCCTAGTATGTGCCTCATGCTTAGGTTGAGCGAGTGGCTTTATCAACGGATGTGCAACTTTCAAATCCGTATGTATTTTACATATTCTTCACATCTCCTCTACCCACTATCTCGCGAATGAGGTGATACCGCCGTAAAATGTGTTTGGACTTTTGATGCGATCTAGGCTCCTGGGCTTGTGCAATGGAGGTCCATAGGGTTGGAAGCACTAGTCATCACACCCAATTGAAAAACAATTTTCTTTATCCAAACAGCATTCAGAAGCAGCAATGTATTCGGCTTCTGTTGTAGAATCAGCAACTGTATCTTGCTTGGAACTCTTCCAACTCACAGCGCCACCATTCAGGCTGAACACAAATCCAGGCTGCGATCTAAAATCATCTGTCTGTTTGTAAAGCTTGCGTCAGTGTAACCATTTACTACGAGCTTTTCCTGTCCTCCATAGACTAGGAACATATCCTTAGTTCTTCTCAAGTACTTCAGGATATTCTTTACAGCTATCCAGTGACTCTCACCTAGATCTGATTGGTATCGGCTTGTTGTACTAAGTGCATATGAAACATCTGGACGTGTACATAACATGGCATACATGATGGATCCAATTGCTGAAGCATATGAAATCACACTCATCTTGTTTCGCTCATCAATCGTTTGAGGACACTGATTCTTGCCAAGATTAATGCCATGTGACATCGGTAAGAAACCTTTCTTAGAATCTTGTATGTTGAACCTCTTCAACACCTTGTCAATGTATGTACTTTGGCTTAATCCAATTAGCCTCTTTGATCTATCTCTATAGATCCTTATGCCCAGAATATATGCTGATTCCCCTAAGTCCTCCATTGAAAAACTAAATTTCAACGATGTCTTAACGGATTCAAGCATAGGAATATCTTTTCCAATCAACAATATGTCATCTACATATAATATTAGAAACACCAGTGCGCTCCCACTAATCTTCCTGTATACACAAGGCTCTTCTTCATTTTTGACAAACCCCAACGCCTTGACTACTTCATCAAAACGAATATTCTAACTCCTAGATGCTTGCTTCAACCCATAAATGGATTTCTGCAACTTGCATATATTTTTAGCTGACTGTGGATCAACAAATCCCTTGGGTTGTGTCATGTACACATCCTCATATAGATTTCCATTAAGAAAAGCCGTTTTGACATCCATTTGCCATATCTCATTATTGAAATAGGCAGCAATCACTAAAACAATCTGAATAGATTTTAGCATGGTGACTGGTGAGAAAGTTTCATCATAATCAACACCTTGAATTTGTCTGAAACCTTTCGCCACCAATCGTGCCTTGTAGATGTGAACATTTCCATCTACATCTGTCTTTTTCTTAAAGACCCATTTGCACTCAATGGCTTTTGCACCATAAGGTGGATCAACCAAGTTCCAAACTTGATTGACATGCATGGATTCTATTTCGGATTTCATGGCTCCAAGCTATTTCTCAGAGTCTGGTCCCACCATTGCTTCCTCGTTGTCTAACAACAATATATCACGTTGTCCTGTAGTTAACAGCGCATACCTCGCAGGTGTACGCCGTATCCTTTCAGACCTTCGTGAAACCGGTGCTTCCACAACCGGTTCAACAACAACTTGTTCAACCTGTTGAACAACATCTTGCTCACCCTGTTGTGGTTGTGTGGACTTCGAAGCGTTTTCCGGTCTTTCCTGAATTTCTTTAAGTCGCACCATGCTCCCACTATCCTTTCTTGAAATAAACTCTTTTTCCAAGAAAACACCATGTCAAGCGACAAACACTTTGCCTTCTTCACGATTATAAAAATAATATCCTTTCGTTTCCTTAGGATACCCCACAAAGAAGCATTTATCTGATTTAGGTGTGAGTTTGTCCGATTGCAAACGTTTTACATAGACCTCACAGCCCCAAATCTTTAGGAAAGACAAACTGGGACGCTTCCCTGTCCATATCTCATATGGTGTCTTATCCACTGATTTAGATGGAACCCTATTTAGTGTGAACGCAGCCGTCTCTAGAGCGTAACCCCAAAAGCTTAGCGGAAGATCAGTTTGGCTCATCATTGATCGCACCATGTCCAACAATGTATGATTCTTCCGTTCAGACACCCCATTCCGTTGAGGCGTTCCTGGCGGAGTGAGTTGTGGAACAATTCCACACTCCTTTAGATGATTGCCAAATTCAAGGCTCAAGTACTCTCCACCACGATCAGATCGTAGATACTTGATTGTCTTGCCCAAATGATTTTGTACCTCATTCTGAAATTCCTTGAACTTTTCAAAGGACTTAGACTTATGCCTCATTAAGTAGACATAACCATATCTACTAAAGTCATCGCTAAAGGTAATAAAGTACCCAAAACCACCTCTGGCAGTTGAGCCCATTGGTCCACATACATCAGTATGTACTAGTGCCAATAGTTCACTTTCCCTTTCATTTTGACCCGTGAAAAGTGCCTTTGTCATCTTGCTAAGTAAACAAGATTCGCATGTCTCAAATGATTCAAAATCAGAAGAGTGTAGAAGTCCATCTCTATGAACCTTCTCCATGCGTTTCTCATTTATATGACCCAAGCGACAATGCCAAATAAAAGTGGGATTCAAATCGTTAGGACGTTGCCTTTTTGCATTAATGTTATAGACTGAGCATCCATCAAGATTCACAATGTATAAGCCATTCATCATGGGTGCATGGAAATAGAAAATATCATTATAATAGACTGAACAACCATTGTCCACAGATCTAAAACCATAACCCTCTGCTTGCAAACAAGAAGCAGAGATAACGTTCTTACACAAAGCTGGAATGCAATAACAATTATTTAACTCCAAAACTAATCCTGACGGTAAAGATAATGGCATAGTGCCGACCGTAACAGCAGCAACTCTTGCTCCATTGCCCACGCGAATGTCCACTTCGCCTCTTGCTAAGCTCCTACTTCTTTTCAGCCCCTGCAATGATTTGCTTATATGAGCAACTGACCCGGTATCAAATACCCAAGAATCAGTAGAGGAAGTAGCAAGATTAATTTCAGTAACATTAATACCTAATGTGGAATTCTTTCCATCCTGCTGCTTCTGCTTGAGCTGCTCTAGATATTTCTTACCGTTCCTCTTCTGATGACCTGTCTCCTTGCAAAAGAAGCACTCTACATCCTTAGCGGGTCCTGTCTTTTGAACCTTGGTCTTAGAGTTGCTAGTACTCGTGATCTCATCAGAGTTTAGCTGTCTATTATGACCACTCTTCTTGTTGTTGGGCTTGCGCTTATGCATAACCATCACATGGTTGGAGTTTTTCTTAATGCTTTCCTAGGCAGTCTTTAGCATCCCATGCAATTATGCCAAGGTCCTGTTCTTGTTGTTCATGTTGAAATTCAATATAAACGGCTCAAAGCTGTGAGGGAGCGACTGGAGAATCAAATCAGTAGCCAACTCTTGGCTAAGGGGAAAACCAAGCTTTTCCAGACTCTCGGTGTAACGAATCATTTTGATCATACGTGGGCTCGCTGGATTACCTTCTGCAAGCCTGCACGCAAACAAAGACTTTGAGGTATTAAACCTCTCAGCTCTTGCTTGGTCCTTAAACATGTTACGTAGTCCCGTGATTATCATATGAGCATCCAATGCCTCATATTGCCTTTGAAGCTCAGGGGATATAGTAGCAAGCATGAGACAGCTTATATCAAGATAATCATTGCATCGCTTTTCATGCTCCCTACGTTGAGCAGCAGAAGCATTGTTGGGCAAGTCAGCTGCAAAAGGCTGCGCAAGTACAAACTCTTTGTGCTCTTGCCTGAGAACAATTCTCAGGTTGCGATACCAATCCATGAAGTTTGTTCCATTCAACTTCTCTTTCTCAAGAATAGACCGCAAGAAAAAACTGGATGGTGCAGGAGCTGCCATGATCTACAATAGAAATATATGTATGCAAAATCAGCACCATGTCTACATTTAACTTTTCATTAAACAATTTAACAAAAGATACTCCCACTATATATTGTGAAACAAAATTCCCTCTAGTAACATAGTGAGTGAAGATCCTCATTTTATTAGTGTCTAGTGAGCTTTGGCATCATAGCTAAACAACTATCAAAATAGGTAAGCAACACCTGGCTAATCACATCAAATGTGACTCTTGTCTTGTTGGGGTGACATCTCCATGTCAAACCCAACCTATGCCCCAAGGTCCAAAACCGTTTTGATAACCTTGTCAAGTAAACCAATAATTTCCGCATATAGATGTCCGACATATATCCTATTTTATCATGATAAAAAGTGACACTCTGCTATGGCAAACCCATCACTTATGATCACAACCGTAATAGGTGCAATTATCGGAAGGGCATAAATTATACTTAATTTTTCTGAGGGAATCTATCCTACCATGTCATATCAAATATACAATAGCAATAAAGTAGGTTAGATAAACATCATATGCTAGACATAGAATCAAATTTTATTCATTGATATAAAACCCCAAGCGAAATCTAAAGGGCAACGCACACGGCGGTCCCGGGGTACATAGATCTCATCTACGATTCACCATGTGAAAACCTTAATGGCGTAATCAAATTATGCCGAAACCTAGTCAATCTCATTGGCTCGTTTTTCTCATTGGCGTGCGGTTTCAGTGAACATCGGACTATCCGATGAACACAATTGCGCTCGACCATGATGAGCACTAGACATTCCAGTGAAGTCACCAACACACATATCGATTGATCTCATCAACACATGCGGCTATCGGTTCATCTCATGTTCCGATCATCTAATAACTCATGTACAACATAAGAGATCTCATGTACTATACAAGACAGCTCTAATACCATTGTTGGGATACGCGTAGGCTACGATAGCATAAATCAAAATTCTCTACCGCGTAAACCAGGAACCATGCAAGTATTGGATCATAGATCGTTACCACTCGACGCGCTGCGCAGCGGAAGTAAGTGCTAAGGAGTCGAAGGAACCCTCGCGAAGTAGCGCGCATCGATGTACAGGAAGTTGTCAATCGCACCGGCTCGACCTTCTCCTCCTCGTGTGTTTTCCTCGTCGTACTCCCACCCCGATCAGCACCGCAAACTAGCGGCGCCTCTACCGGTACCATCAGTGCATATACTATTTAAATTATCGTAAATCACATCAATTTATATAAACTTATGTTGTCTAATTATCACTAGGCCGGATCCAGTCATCTGTGACGGGCTCTAACCCTCACCTTTGACGGATTTGGTTCTGGTCAGAGACAAGTGGTCACTGATGACTACACCTCACCTTTGACGGGTGAAAGCCCGTCACTGGTAATTAAAACCTTTGACGGGCTAAAAAATATAGCCGTCACAGGTGACTCACACCTGTGACGGGTGACTCTTTGCAACCCGTCAAATGTGACGAAACAGCTGTGACTGGTTTTAGTTCTCACCCGTCACAGATGTCAAAAATCACCCAAAAAAAAAAAGAAATGCCTCAGCCCAAATGTACGAAATGAAGAAAAATCAAATACATCTCAAGATGCACATGATACAACAACTTTGTATTTTAAATCAAATACATCTCAACAAACAACTACACATGAAGCAATCTGACAATATACATCACACAAGTATCCATGTCCATTTTAACAAACTACACATCCACACAAGCAACAAACATGAGCAAATCAAGCACAAACAACATCAAGCACAAACAAATCCGGCGGTCGGTGGCGGAGGCGGCCGGCAGTCGGTGGCAGAGGGGAAAGGCCGCGGACGCTGGATCC
>WNHE01000782.1:48824-61418 GCA_009805545.1 Oryza longistaminata
CGACCCGTCACAGGTAACTAGTCACCTGTGATGGGTTAGGACTTAAACCCGTTTGAGGTGAGGTAACCTCACCTGTGACGGGTTAAATTTTTAACCCGTCACAGGTGACTAGTTACCTGTGACGGGTCGTAGCTAGATGCCTCACCGATGACGGCATCCCGTATGACCCGTCAGAGGTGACGGTCATCAGTGACCATTTCGTTTGCCCGTCACAGGTATCCCGTCAGAGATGTGAGGATCTGGTATAGTGATCTTACCCATTATTTCTACTTATTGTTATCGTACTAAATTTCCGTAGCATTGCACAATGTTTCACCTAGTTATACTAAATTAATTTAGCACCAAGTCCCTCTAGTAAAATTTCTTATTGGTAAGACATGCTCCCTCATGTCACGAATTTGTTAGCCACCTCAAAAGTTCAAAATTTATCATTTAATGTAGCAACTTATCCGTTTGCTTCTTCGCCCCAACAAACCACAATTATCATTTATTTAATTTCTCTACCTACTTTCTCAAGTGAACAAATAACAACCATACCTAATTTAATTTTATTATCTAGTTAATCCTCTTTAACAACAACAGAAGTAGTTGTATTTTGCGACGCCGGAGAGAGTAAAACATATTGTGACTGGAGGGAATGATAAAAGTATAACATGGAACAACAGTTTGAAAATTAATCATGCTTGCAAATCGTGGCTAGGTAGACGCGTTGTTCATCAAAGGAGGTATCAAGTATTAGTTTTTTCCATGGATGATTTTCCCATTTTTGGCTAAAATTTTGCAACCGTTAGTTAGCTTGGTGAAGTGACTTTAATGGGCTTTGAATAAAATATCATTTTGTGCCAATCCATGTCTTCATTTGCTGATATAGTGCTGAGCTGGTTAACAGACTTGGCCCAAGTATTCGGCCGTTAGTAGCACTAATGTGTTCCCAGCATTTTTATTTTGTTTGTGGGCTTAGCTATACGATCGTCCTGTGTGGAGAACATGGAATGAGTTCACTTCATTAATTAGTCCCCGAATCTTATTCGTATTTGTCAACCACAATACCGAATATCTCGATCTTAACTGGTGCAATTTAACTTCCTTGAGAGTTTTGGAGGACAATTTCGCTGACGTGACACGGTATTGATCTGTTCTTCATCCCACGTGATATTGATGCGGTAGTTATGTGGCACTAGAATTAAAACATATATACGACCCATTTATCACTTAAAAAAATTGTGGGACCCACTAACATGTGGGTGTTAGTAGAGCCCACATGTCATGTTCTCTCCTTCTTCTTTCTCCCTAGTCTCTCTCTTTCTCTACTTTTTCTCTTCACCTTCATCCGTCCACGGGGAGAAGGGACTGGAGCAGCGGGAGCTGAAGTGGCGACCGGCAGTAGAGCGGCGACGGGCGGCAGGGCGTTGGAGCGACGGCGGCATCTCGGCAAGGACCGAACAACTCACCATGCCACCATCTCAGTTCGGCCGATTCTATTTGTGTCCCGAGTCCGACATCAAGAGTTTTGCTTCATCAATAAGTACTATTGAGATTGACAAAACCTGATTTCTTTCTCCAAAAACACACGATCCGTGATGGCCGTCTCGATTTGTTCGCCCAGTGCCAACAAGAATGACATGATCTTCCTCTTCTATTTGCCACCAAGCCATGGGTGTTGCAGTTCGACACCGCCATCAAACCACCTTCGTCTTACCGTTTGACGACGGGAGCAGCAGCAGCCGCCTGCATGAGCCAAGCATGAAACATACCGGCCAGACACAGAATGCTATGCATCAGCTGCCATGGGGACTGGTCGCTCAAACAAGGCTTCTTGCTCAGCATCACCTCACAGGCTAACAAGATCATTCCTCTACCTCCACTTCTCGATGTCCCAAGGCTGGATCTCATCTTCAACTGTGCACTCCTTTCTCAGACTAGTCCACCGGACTGCACCGTCAGTCCGTCATGCTTGCGATTTGCAGAGAAAAATCCCTCCTCCACTGCCGCCCCGATGACACCCACTGGTCTCGCTAGCCGATCGACAATGTCTCCTGCGAATACGGTGATCAATTTGAGGTGCACGCGGCGTGCTCCGTCCCCTGCACGCTGTTGGGAAACGTGTAGGCCACGATAGCACAGATCAAAATTTTCTACCACGTAAACCAGGAACCATGCAAGTATTGGATCATAGATCGTTACCACACGACACGCTGCGCAGCGGAAGTAAGCGCTAAGGAGTCGAAGGAACCCTCGCGAAGTAGCGCGCGTCGATGTAGAGGAAGTAGTCGATCGCACCGGCACGACTTTCTCCTCCTTGTGCGTTCTCCTCGCCGTACTCCCACGCAGATCAGCACCGCAAACTAGCGGCGCCTCTACCGGTACCTACAAGTACAGGGACGGAACGTCACGCGCAGATGTGCTAGCACCCACGCGCGGCTAGGAGTTTGCTCGGGGAGGGGAGTGGCGGCTAGGATTTCTCACGTAATGCATTGCCTCCGTCGGTCACACCCCTCACGAATATATAGGATCCATCACTTGGGCCTCGAAGACCCGTAGGACTCCTATTCGGATCCCTGTCTGAATTAAGCTCATATTGGATCTCCATCCAATTCCCTTATTCCGGCCCAGTATGCGTGTGACCCTGTAGGTTCATGTACACTCGGCTGTAACCCGAAAACTCCTTTTCGGTCCACGCGTCAACAGCGGCCCCTAGCAGAACATATTGACCCACCGGGCATACATAAAGATCATATCGGCTGAACCTCTAGTGTATACTTGTATGAGACCCTATGCCTCACGATATGGATTAAGCTCAAGGCTAGATATGTGCCATCCTCTAATAGCTCAATCATTCAAAGGAACAAAGTCGGATAAATATGTAAACATAGTATGTGATACAATCATCTCTATGATTGCCTCTAGGGCATATCACTAACACCTGCTACTGCCGCCACTTTGGTCCTGCCCAACGCCACCGCTGCTCCAGCTCTCCACGCAGACGTAGAAGGGGGAGAGAAAGGGGAGAGAAAGAGAAAGAGAGAAGGGAGAGAGGGAGCAAGACGGGGAGGGCAAAGAGAGGATGTTGTGTGGGTCCCATAATATTATTTGGTGACAAATGAGTCATGTACATTTTTTAATTCTATTACTACATAAGGACCATGTCAATATCACATCAAGACGAAGACTGGGTCAATATCACAACGTTGCCACCACAATGAAACCACTCTTCAAAACCACTGTAGGAGATAAATTACACCGTTTTAATAGTTGAGGGGTCAACATATCCGATATTATGTTTCACGGATATGAATCAGATTTGACCACTAGTTAAGATAGTCAAATTGAATTTATTCCAGAGAACTTCCACTGAAGTCTTTTAGGGAGTGTTTGAGGAGAAGGGGATTGAGGATATTGGGAAGATACGCAAAACGAGGTGAGCCATTAGGTCATGATTAATTGAGTATTAACTATTTTAAATTTTAAAAATGGATTAATATGATTTTTTAAAGCAACTTTCCTATATAAATTTTTTGCAACAAACACACCGTTTAGTAGTTTGAAAAGCGTGCGCGTGGAAAACGAGAGCCAATCTCCCCTATCTCCCCTAAACGAACGATGCCTTAGTATACAGCAATGCATTAAACAAAGGAATAAGTTCACTTTGACTACCTTAACTAGTGGCCAAATCTGATCTTATCCTTGAACAATAATATCAAATATATTGACCTCCTAATTATTAAAACTGATATAATTTGACTCCCTCGGTGGTTCTGACGGGTGGTTCCGCTGACGTGGTGCCTACATGGCGGTATTAACATGGTCTTTGTTCGATGTGGTGTTGACGTGGAGCTTATGTGGTATTATAGAATTAAAAAAAGTGTGGGATCCATTTGTTGTTCACAGAAAAAATATTGTAGGACCCACAAACATTTGGGGCGCACATGTCATCCTCTCTCTCCATCCCCTCTTCTTTCTCGTCTCTCTAGCTCGCTTTTTTTTGTTTCTCTTTATAAGCATAACAACAGATAATTAGACTAATCTCTTCGTATAGACAATGCATTATGTTATAAAACTGGCCCCGAAATCGACATCAGTAGATAAACGCGAAAGAAACGCTATAGGAGATCCAAACAAGATAACAACAACGAGACATGATATTTGCTAACGGAATTAAGTCGTAACCTACATCTCTGGGGCACTGATTATGGATGCTGCTTCCCGATCCAGTACATTACAGTGTATCAGACTTACAACGACTCACGGTCGAACGTCGCCACTAGCCGCTCCTTCTCGCTATGCAAAGTCACCTTGCAGTTACAACAGGTCCGTCCCTCTATTTAAGAGAGATTCTAGGATAGAGTCCGACACTTACTCTACTCTCAATACCTAGTACAACTTCAAGTCCTAAACTGTGACCGACTGCGTACACATATTCGACACAGAATCTAATAAACTCCACCTTGGCGAATATGCCACACCAACATGAATTTGTTCCTTGCGCGAACCTCCGTGCACCCGAACTTGATTTGATCTTTTTTCGCCACTCACGCAAAACTGACCCGACAAACCCTCTCAAGGCTTACCATAACAAGAGACTCTGCTATCCCCGTAAGTTCTTCCTTTTGTCTCCACCTGCAACAATGCTCCACCTTCTCTCATATCACCAGTCATCTTACCAAGCGAATTGAATTTCTCCATAGCTTCACATCATAGACTCCCCGAAGACCATGTTCAACTCCATCTACCATCTTAAATTTGACTTGATCACCAAATAGATAAATCAAACGCACCAGATTGATAAAGAAACCTTTTTCTTAATTGTAGTAGTATGAACAGAGCTAAAAAAAATCCAACATCCACGCTTCTCCACATCCATAGATGGAGTATCTGATAATTTGAAAAAAATCACTGTTGCCTTGAATCAACCGAAGAAAATCACCGTTGCCATGAATCCACGCTTCTGGATCTTCCACTTCGGTGACGTAGATTTCATTTATCCCCATCATGCAATCCCCCCATATATTGGATATACCTTGTACTGCCAAACAGACCGGTTGACATCCTCAATGTTTTTCACCCACTGTTGCCCAGGACTTACTTCATCGACCCATGGGCTGCCTATTAAGTTAAACACACTCTTGCGATGTCCTTTCACTAAGCCAATACTTGGATCTGCAAAGCTGTCTTGGCTTTGCTACATGCGTTGGACCATTTAGAGCAAGTTTAATAATATAGCCAACTACTAGCTCCAAATCATCTATAGTTAATCTAGTAGCTAATTCATACTACCTTAGTTTTTTAATAGATGACGCCGTTGACTTTTTCTCACATGTTTGACCATTCGTCTTATTCAAAAAATTTACGTAATTATAATTTATTTTGTTATGAGTTGTTTTATCACTCATAGTACTTTAAATGTGATTTATATCTTATACATTTGCATAAAATTTTTGAATAAGACGAATGGTTGAACATGTGAGAAAAAGTCAACGGCGTCATCTATTAAAAAACGGAGGGGAGGTAGTACAATAGTTAACTGTAAACATATACTACATTGTAAATAATTGGTCCGACCTATCATACACACACATGTTTTGGAGGCTTGTGCTGCAGCTGGCTACAAATCTGTAGCCCATTTATCTCTCTCTCCTCTCTTATTTCTTCACATGTGCGTATAGCTGACTTATAGTCTGTTATTGTACCTACTCTTATATTTATACATAGCGAAGTCCCTATACATAATTAACAGGGTATATCTTAGGCCAAAGTGTCACGCCCTGATAAATCCATCCCAAATTTAAAATCATTCTCTAGAAGGAATAATAGAACTAATTAAAATTCGAAGTTAAATTGGCAAACATTAAAATGGCGTACAAGAAAATTTTGAATGTGGGTTGGAGTATTTTTTCTAAATCCACCATGCTCTAAATTGGTCCCTCAATTTTTACTTGAATTTTCCAGAGCACAAGAAATAAGTTTAAGATAATCCAAGAAATGCTATTGACAAGCGTCCAAGTCCCAGAAATGCCATCGACAAGTATGAGTTCCAAGAAATGCCACCGTTCAAATGATTTTGTCCCAAAACACCATCGCCGTTAGGGTTCCGTCCATTTTGCGCCGTTAAATACACTGTTCATCCTATAGAACTTAATGGCACGGAGTGGACGGAACCCTAACGGCGATGGCATTTTTGGGACAAAGTCGTTTGTACTATGGCATTTCTTAGAACTCACACTTGTCAATTAAATGAGAAAACTAAAAATAATTCTCTCTTCTCTTTGGGCCGTTTTCAGCCCAAAGTCCTCTGCTCCTCCCTTCTCTCCCTCTCCCTCTCCCTCCTGGGCCTCTCTCCCTCTTGTGCTGCAGCTGCCTCGGCCCAGCCTCTTCTCCCTCTTCCTCGGACCTAAGTTCGTTGTCCCTCCTCCACAGGCCCAGCTGGCCCAGCCGCTGGTCATCTTCCTCCTCCAGCCGAGCGCCGCCTGTTCTTCTCCCAGCCGAAGAACAGAAGCACGCGCCGCCGCCTCTTGATCTCCCTCCCCAGTGGTTTATCCTCCAAATTGAATGCAAAAATCGGTTCCTCTCCTCCTCTCATCAATTCCTCCACGTTCTCCCTCTTAATTCGGCTCTTTAATCATCGAATTTAATCTCTGATGAACTGCCGCCATTGATGGCAGCCCGGCGAGCTGTCCGGCCGTTTCCCTCCTCTCCCCGGCCGATTCCCTCCTCCTCTCCGGCCTATAAAAGGAGCCCCGACCCCCTCCTCTCTCCCCACATCGCAGCCCTCCTCCTCTCTCTCCCTGGCCGCCGCGCCGCCTTCTTCTCGTGCCGCCGCTGTCATGCAACTTCCGGCCGCCCCTCGCCGGCGTCGGGACCTCCTCGGAGCCCTGCTCCGCCACCATCGGCTTCGCAGCGACCTCCTCTTCCCCGGCCTCGCCTCCGTTCCGCCCGAGGCCAGCTAGGTGCTGTGGGACGCCGACGTCCAGAAAGTCGTCATCCTCCACCTTCGGGCAGGCCCTCCCCGTCGAGCCGGGCGCTGCCAGCCCATTCTGTCGCTGCCGAGGGCCGCGCCTCGCCGTGCTCGCCCCAGCGTCCCCTTCCCCAAGCCCGAAGCGCGCTGGAAGCCTGTTCTCTGCCGGCGAACAGTGAGGACACTGTCGTCTTCTTCCTCCGGCAGCCCCCTCCCTTCTCACTGGAGCGCCGGCTCGCTCCACCATCGCTGCCATCGGCTTCATCTCGTCATCTTCATCGTCGGCCGCACCTCCTCGCTACCCTATCCTCGTCCTCCCCGTGTGGTCACCGCGTGGATTGCCCACGTGGGTAGCTCACGTGGTAGTCCGGCTGCCAGTCGCTCGATCCTTTCCCTCTCGAGCGATATTTCATTGCACATAATTTAATAGTATAATAATGATAATTAAACAACTCGAAATATCCACTTTAATTGCACTTAAAATTCGGATGGTCGTTTCTCGGCCATAAGAGCTCCTAATTGACCCGTTTAAATTGTTTAATTTTTGTTATAACTTAAAGAACCTATGTTTGTTGTTTTTTTGTGTTGTTATCATTTCTTTCTTAGAGATGTAGCCCTGTTTTGTTGTTCGTGTAGCTGCCGTCGTTTCGGGAGTTCCCGAAGTGCAGATCAAGTCGTCAGAAGACCTTCTCTTCCAGCGAGGCAAGTCATACCATATTCCTTGAACATATTAAATCCCATTATTGCAAAAACCTATGTTGTTTTACTTCTATATGCATCGCTTTTATAAATTATATGACGCTCATTATTGTTTATTTATAGTTATTTAATATTTCTTATTATTCTTGTTTTATAGCCATGTTGTTGAAATTGCTACCCATACTCTTGTCAGCCTTAGTAAAATGAATAAAATGCTAGTATGGTTCCCTATATGATGGACGTACTAGTTGTTTAGGTTAGGCTTATCTACGCTTAAATCCAACTTAGAATCCCTTTTTATAAAATAGAGTAGGTACAACTAAAATATGTAAGAATGATGATTAGTAGGCTGGTTGAGCCTGGATATGGTGAATCTCTTTCAAACTCCCTAAATCTGTTTTTGGTGGGGCACGAGGTGCATGGTTTGCTAGAAGCACCTCGGGCACTATAAGGACCGTTCTTCGGGCCTCTGTTGCGAAGCATATAGTGCAACAACAAGTCTATGGGTAAAACCTGACTAGAAGTCTAGATCATCTCAAAACAAAGGCCATCGGTATGATAGGTCTGGGGCAGGGGAGGCCGACTTTGACCTGGCGCAAGAGGGGCCTGTCTCGTCCTGGGGGATCCGGCAACCTTTACCTTGTCGGGGACCGGACGGCGAAACATTAGCGGGTCCTTTTGTTTTGGGTTGAGCTAGGTGGATAGTCTTGTCACGATCTTGACTTTTTCGGTACCTTTGAGGTATCACGATGCATGGCTGACATGAAGTCAAGTATTGTGTCTTGTGGGTAAAGATGTACACCTCTGATGAGAGTAAAAACTATTCGAATAGTCGTGCCCTCGGTTATGGGCAAGCCTAGCAAATGTACCCAAGTTAGTGTTTTTTCTTCTATGTAATGGATTTAAGGCCGGTTTGCGTGAATAACCTGGGTTAAGGCCGGTTTGCGTGGTTTCACAACAGTGATTATATTGCTTAGATATAGGATCAAGTTTAAACTATGCTTTAGAAACATTAAAATATTGCAACTTTGGCTTTACGCAAAATTAACCCTATTATGCCAACTCTTTGTTCTCTTTGCACTATAATTCATTTCCGCATGGCTTGCTGAGTACGGTGGTTGTACTCATTCTTACTCAATCTTTCCCCTCCAGTCAGCGAAGCTATTTGAAGAAGAAGTCTTAGGTGGAGTCCTGGCTTATACCAGTTGAGCGCTTGTGAAGATGGAGCCGTAAGCCCGCTAGTCCGCTGCTATTTTTTCTTTTGTTGTAGGCCCAATGTGCCTTTGTAATAATGTAAATATTATTATGATAATTAATAAAGATGTGTCTTTTGTATCAAGTTTGTTGTTGTTGTACCCCGGCTTTTCCTGGGACCGGGGTAAATACACTAGCGTTCGGGAAAGGTATTTTCCGAGCGTGACACAAAGCCTTCCACATTTAAGAGCGAGTTTAATAGTATAGCTGTTGATGTAAAAACACGAGATCTGCTTAACTCCAGTGCAAGTCCAAAAGCTTGCCCTTAGGTGTATGAGCGTGCCAGTTGATTTGATTCTGCAATCAACAAGAAACAAAGACAAAGAAACCGCGGTTAAATCTGTAAACGATAGCCGATCGGCTAGTTGCCGATGACATATCCATTTATCTTCGAGCCGATATCATATGTGGATCGATCGACAATCGTGAATAAGTAGGAAAGAACTAGATCTACTCGATCGGCTGTAGATATTTACAATATATAATCCTTATGTCGATATATTAATTAAATCAAGTGATTGGATAGATCGGTCGCCAATATATGTTTCATAAGCACGAGACTATATATGTTCATCAGCATAGCCGATCAGATAGTTCTAGCATGTATCGCTAATACTCCGATACCAACTTTAATTTAAGATATTAAAGCAAGGCAGAAATATACCAAACGAAAGCCTAATATATTTGAACGTGACAAAGATCTTACACAAGGGGCAAATTTAACATGTCAATAAAGCATACAAGGTAAATATAGTTAAATCAGGTAAGATCGGCTGAAACCGCCGATACTACCCTATGGCACCACCAGAAAGTAGGCTAGAGATTATAGTTCTAAAGCACGACTTATAAGATCAAACTCAACTGATGCAGCTATAGTATGAAAAGAAAAGACAATATCTAGACAATCAAGCCGCTGGTGTTTCATAGAGTGGTGGATATCCTTATATAATCTAAGCCAACGTTGTATTTAACAATGATCGGCTGCCTTCTAACGATAGATGTTAGCCGATTGAAGGTTAGATCACAATATTGTCAGAGATTATATAGCATATATAATAACTCGACGAATTACATAAACAAGATTAGAGTATCATAAAGATGGAAGCACTAATGCCCAAGAACGTAAGCCGCCATAACAAGTTTTCCTCTGGTTGAAGATCGAAACGATGCAGGCTCAACCCGAAGCAAGACTCGTCAAACAAAACGAAAGTAAAAGGGTGGCGATGCGCCGAGATTGTATAGAACGTGTGTTATCTTGATTACATGGGGCTCGGGTCTATTTGTACCGCGATTACAAACATTCCATATCGGACACAACTCTTATCTAACAAACTCTAAGATACCATAGTCTTTGCGGCAGACTTTTGCCCAAACATATCTCAAAGGAAATTATACATAAAATATCCTAATTAATAGGATACAATTGCCTTCTTAGGCACTCTATCCATGCGTGCCAATTCATCACGAAGTAACGTTAATTCAAACCGACAACATGTACCGCGTCATATTGTTCGGGTTCAGCTCAACCGGCTAGTCTTGTCCGACTCGAACTCTGCCAACCTTGGTCGTAGCCGATTCGGACTCCCGCCGATTCTTGCTCTGTCTCCGAAAACAATCTTGGTCTTGGATTCCGCTTTGATCTATCTCCATCTCCGATACTGAGGTTACCAAATTTGGTCGTTAACACATGCCCCGAAGTCCGGAATATTGGATAATGTTTTCGGATTTTCCATACGCCGACTCTGAGAGAAAATCCGCACTTGCCGTTTTCCGACCGTTACACAGTACTTTAAATACTAGCCGCCACCCCAGA
Organism: Oryza longistaminata; assembly: GCA_009805545.1. Classification (NCBI taxonomy): domain Eukaryota; kingdom Viridiplantae; phylum Streptophyta; class Magnoliopsida; order Poales; family Poaceae; genus Oryza; species Oryza longistaminata. The sequence continues at coordinate 59,543 of WNHE01000782.1, forward strand.
GAGAATTTAACGCCGTCACTTCGTTTTTACCACTTAAGCCAACTCCGCCTTCTCTCACTCCGCGATCCCCTCGACGCACCAGGCGATCCCATGGCGATTCTTCTTGGCCCAAATTTCCGCCTGCAACGATGCGACTGTCCGCTAGTCTGTCTGCCGCCTTCAGCTGAGTACGCAGAGGTACGTGCCATCGGCTAGTTCTTTTTTTTGCTGCGGTAGATTGATTTCCCTCGATCTCATCTTATTTTCTCTTCTCTATTCTTTGTTTTCATTTGTAGCACTTGTCCAATCTGGTAGCAATTCCAAGCCTGTCGCATGAAAAACCACTATTTTCTTGTCAGTCGGTGATCCTGACCCTACTGAGTTCATCATCGTGAAACAATAGGATTCCTTTCATAATTAGCCAACCCGAATCTAGGTCATTGAAGAATACCTTCTGAAATCTTGGCACATCTCTTGAGAAAACTTTACCAAGAAAAGCTGCGATTACATGGTTTACAGCGCGTGCTCGAGCTAGTAAAGAAGTTTCACGGGACGAGATCGAATCGGCCCAACGCGCTTGCCTCACCAAAGCCACCATTCAGCCAAAGATGAAACTCTGATGGTTGCCGCAACCTATTTTTTGGTCCATACCATCACGCTTTTCTGTTCCAACAAGGGCCGATGACCCCAACTATTGATTGGATATCAACCAAGATCACAGTCTAGATGTGACCTCATCGACTAAACCGTATGAGTCTGAACACCAAGAATCAATATGACTTCAGAACCAAGAGCATAGTGGTTGGTCTGGTTTACTGTGGCAGGCATATATGTGCACAAGATCAGTCACCCCTCGGGAACATGTAGCTTTCTTGCTGATCGTGGCCTAGAAAAGTTCTCCTCTTCTGTAATCCGTTTGTCGGTCCTACAGCCAACTGGGCAATTTTTAGCCGAAGCCTTGGAGAAAAAAAGGGCGCAATTCCCCTTTAGGCAAAGATCCTCCTTGGCATACTTGTATCAAACACTTAACACGCATCGCTAAATCACTGTCGGCTCAGCTTGTTAGCGTAGGTGGACGCTATGGTGGCTGCCTACAGACTTTGGTTCAAATCTGTGGTCATGAAGTCGTCAATCGGCATTGATGAAGATGGGAAGAGAAAACCCATAAGAGATGTATGCTCACTATGGAGAATATGCATCCACACCAGGCCGCATGCTGGAGCAAAACTATCGGTGAACTGCTCAATGGATTGTTCTGCTATTTTTATGATGGGACTCTTCAGAATGTGCTCGAGTCTGGTTCGCATAGAGGACTCTGACAACAGATGCCGAGCCTCCCGTCATGAACTTTAGATTTGAAGACATCAATCACGAGAGATACCAAAGTCCAGAGGAGTCTTCTCTGCTTGGCAATTGAGCCCATGCATCCTCCATATTGGCATTCATCAAGGAAAGAAACATACCAGGTTTCTTATGAATTTTATCATCAATGAGCTCTGCCCGGACAGTTTGGGAATGGGACAAACTACCAATCTCTCCCTCTTACCTTGCAGACAACAAGGAATCTTCACTTCCACGCAAAGCAAGTAGTAGGCAGAGGCATAGAGTATGCTCTAGCCTTTCAACATGGTTGTGATGCTATTGCCTGGCAGTCGATATGGCTTCATGCCCCCAAGACCTCAAGTCGCTTCAGGGCAGTTCTTGGGAGAATCAGCGATTGTTGGCAAGAAGAGAAAGAGCAAGACATCGGCTATAGACTCCATCGGCTCCTGGCTCCCAAGAAAAAGACCAACAACAAAGAAAATCAAAACGCCAACCGATGACTTGCCTGCTCTACGATCATCCTCGAACAGTTTTGGATGGAAAGAAGAATAGGAGAAGACGTTTGATAAGGCAG
>WNHE01000782.1:61443-72370 GCA_009805545.1 Oryza longistaminata
CTGAGGTTGGCGAATTCTCTAAGATACTCATGAAAGAGCTCTGGGGTTTGAAACTTTAGGTGAAAAATGCTTCCACAAAACAAGAAGGGGATGGGCGGGACGGAAAGAAAAGACAGGGACCCAACAGTAACCATCAACGCGTCTCTTCTTAGGAAGTGAAAGCTTACGATACACACAAAAACTTGATTCAATATCATAATTGCAGTTCTGAGATCCATTGGATTCAGCTGATTGTGGTGCATGAAAATTGGTGGCGTGATTTCCCTATGTTCAGCAGAGATCATCAAAAACTTAAACAAGTTCTGGCCATCCAAACCCTAGGTAATTTCCAAACCATGGCACCCTAAATTTGAGAATTCACATTTCTGTAGAGGCCCCTTGCAAATTTGGTGGGGAATTGTTTATGTCCCAATATCATCTCTAAGAAGCAAGACTAGTTCAGCCCAAGACATATAATTCCCTATCATCTCTCTACCTAACAGAGCCCCCATTAAGTGAAAAAGTGTGAAAGTCGATAATTCTAAAATTCTAACCACCTCACAGGTTTTAAAGCGAAGGAAATATCTCAACCTCAAAAATCAAGGAGAATGTTAGTTGAGGCTAACTCGAATTTTGACCAAGCTGGGGTGGGGGGTCGGAATTGCCACACGCGCCGCGGCCCGCGCCGGCCGCCGGGGCCCGGGCGTATATACAGCACAAGACATAATACAATGGGGCAAATGATGAAAGGGCAGCGACTTGCTGAAGGCAGGACTGCGTATCTCGAGCCCGCTACTGAGGGATGGAGGTCGCGGATTCGTGCTCCAAGAGGTTGAAGCGAGTGTGGGCGAGGCGAGGCGAGGCGTGGCGTGGCGTGGCTGGCGGCGTGCGTGCGTGCGTCACGTCGCTATCCTTTTGCAGCCACTAACCCACGTTCCCACGATTCCCTCCGCAACAGCGCGTCCACGTTCTTTCTCCTGATAGATAAGGAGGCCGCGAGTCCGATCCGGTTTCATCGCTTCTTTCCCGGTGTTAGTTTCTCCCTCTCCGCGCTTGAGTTGCTCTCGCTTCCTCGCTTCTGATCTCTTGCGCGCACGAGAGATTGGAACGAGCAGTGCCTCCGAAACCACACCTTCGCCTGAGATCTGCACCGGGTAGGCGGGTGATCAGGTTTTTGGGGAGTGCCTCCCGCACGACTGCTCATCGCGATGTCTGGAGTCCCCGCCGCTGCTGGAGGAGATGGCGGAGGTGGAGCGCCGCCGCCAGGAGGAGGTGCCGTGAACGACAACAACAACGAAGGCAAATCTGCCTCACCATCCAGCGGAGGGCCATTCTCGGGGTATAATAATCTTCTCCTCCTGTTCCCATTGTTAGCGCTATCGCTATACTATGTGCGCTATGTTCCTGTTCTTCATGATGCCTCTAGCATGTTATTGCGTTACTGTAGTGTTCCTGTTCCTGACATTCATGATACGCATAGTATGCTACTGGTTATGTTAAGATCACCCTACACTGCTTATGCCATGATTATTGCTTTAACATTTTGGATTAAAATATGCCGATTAATGACTATATTTCCAACATTCCCTCCTCCTCTCCGGCCTATAAAAGGAGCCCCGACCCCCTCCTCTCTCCCCACACCGCAGCCCTCCTCCTCCTCTCTCCCTGGCCGCCGTGCCGCCTTCTTCTCGTGCCGCCGCTGTCATGCAACTCCGGCCGCCCCTCGCCGGCGGTCGGGACCTCCTCGGAGCCCTGCGTCGCCACCATCCGCTTCGCAGCGACCTCCTCTTCCCCGGCCTCGCCTCCGTTCCGCCCGAGGCCAGCTAGTGTGCCATGGACGCCGACATCCAGAAAGTCGTCATCCTCCACCTTCGGCAGGCCCTCCCCGTCGAGCCGGGCGCTGCCAGCCCATTCTGTCGCTACCGAGGGCCGCGACTCGCTGTGCTCGTCCCCAGCGTCCCCTTCCCCTAGCCCGAAGCGCGCTGGAAGCCTGTTCTCGCCTGTGAACAGTGAGGACACCGTCGTCTTCTTCCTCCGACAGCCCCCTCCCTTCTCACCGGAGCGCCGGCTCGCTCCACCGTCGCTGCCATCGGCTTCATCTCGTCATCTTCATCGTCGGCCGCGCCTCCTCGCTACCCTATCCTCGTCCTCCCCGTGTGGTCGCCGCGTGGATTGCCGACGTGGGTAGCTCACGTGGTAGTCCCGGCTACCAGTCGCTCGATCCTTTCCCTCTCGAGCGATATTTCATTGCACATAATTTAATAGTATAATAATGATAATTAAACAACTCGAAAATATCCACTTTAATTGCACTTAAAATTCGGATGGTCGTTTCTCGGCCATACATGCTCCTAATTGACCCGTTTAAATTGTTTAATTTTTGTTATAACTTAAAGAACCTATGTTTGTTGTTCGTGTAGCTGTCGTCGTTTCGGGAGTTCCCGAAGTGCAGATCAAGTCGTCAGAAGACCTTGTCTTCTAGCAAGGCAAGTCATACCATATTCCTTGAACATATTGAATCCCATTATTGCAAAAACTATGTTGTTTTACTTCTATATGCATCGCTTTTATAAATTATATGACGCTCATTATTGTTTATTTAATAGTTAATATTTCCTATTATTCTTGTTATATAGCCATGTTGTTAAATTCCTACCCATACTCTTGTCAGCCTTAGTAAAATGATAAAATGACTAGTATGGTTCCCTATATGATGGACGTACTAGTTGTTTAGGTTAGGCTTATCTATGCTTAGATCCAACCTAGAATCCCTTTTCATAAAATAGAGTGGGTAACAACTAAAATATGTAAGAATGATGATTAGTAGGCTGGTTGAGCTAGGATATGGTGGAATCTCTTTCAAAACTCCCTAAATCTGTTTTTGGTAGGGCACGAGGTGCATGGTTTTGCTAGAAGCACCTCGGGCACTATAAGAACCGGTCTTCGGGCCTCTGTTGCGAAGCATAACAGTGCAACCACAAGTCTAATGGGTAAAACCTAACTAGAAGTCTAGATCATCTCAAAACAAAGGCCATCGGTATGATAGGTCTGGGGCCAGGGGAGGCCGACTTTGACCTGGCGCAAGAGGGGGCCTATCTCGTCCCGGGGGATCCAGCAACCTTTACCTTGTCGGGGACCGGCGGACGGCGAAACCTTAGCGGGTCCTTTTGTTTTGCGTTGAGCTAGGTGGATAGTCTTGTCATGATCTTGAATTTTCGGGTACCTTTGAGGTATCGCGATGCATGGCTGACATGAAGTCAAGTATTGTGTCTTGTGGGTAAAGATGTACACCTCTGATGAGAGTAAAACTATTCGAATAGCCGTGCCCTCGGTTATGGGCAAGCCTAGCAATGTACCCAAGTTAGTGTTTTTTCTTCTATGTGATGGATGGAATTCATGGCACTCTGGACAGGTGGTTAACCTGGGTTTAAGGCCGGTTTGCGTGGTTTCGCAACCGTGATAATATTGCTTAGATATAGGATCAAGTTTAAACTATGCTTTAGAAACATTAAAATATTGCAACTTTGGCTTTACGCAAAAATTAACCCAATTATGCCAACTCTTTGTTCCTCTTTGCACTATAATTCATTTCCCGGCATGGCTTGCTGAGTATGGTGGTTGTACTCATTCTTGCTCAATCTTTCCCCCTCCAGTCAGCGAAGCTATTTAAAGAAGAAGTCTTAGGTGGAGTCCTGGCTTATACCCCAGTTGAGCGCTTGTGAAGATGGAGCCGTAGGCCCGCTATTCCGCTGCTATTTTTCTTTTGTTGTCAGGCCCAATGTGCCTTTGTAATAATGTAAATATTATTGTGATAATTAATAAAGATGTCTCTTTTGTATCAAGTTTGTTGTGGTGTACCCCGGCTTTTCCTGGGACCGGGGTTAATACACTAGCGTTCGGGAAAGGTATTTTCCGAGCGTGACACAAAGCCTTCCACATTTAAGAGCGAGTTTAATAGTATAGCTGTTGATGTAAAAACACGAGGCTTGGGAGATCTGCTTAACTCCAGTGCAAGTCCAAAAGCTTGCCCTTAGGTGTATGAGCGTGCCAGTTGATTTGATTCTGCAATGAACAAGAAACAAAGACAAAGAAACCGCGGTTAAATCTGTAAACGATAGCCGATCGGCTAGTTGCCGATGACATATCATTTATCTTCGAGCCGATATCATATGTGGATCGATCGGCAATCGTGAATAAGTAGGAAAGAACTAGATCTACTCGATCGGCTGTAGATATTAACAATATATAATCCTTATGTTGATATATAATTAAATCAAGTGATTGGGATACATCGGTCGCCATATATGTTCATAGCAACGAGACTATATATGTTTATAGCATAGCCGATCAGATAGATCTAGCATGTATCGCTAATACTCCGATACCACTTTATATTAAGATATTAAAACAAGCAGAATATACCAAACAAAAGCCTAATATATTTGAACGTGACAAGATCTTAACATAAAGGGCAAATTTAACATGTCAATAAAGCATACAAGGTAAATGTAGTTAAATCAGGTAAGATCGGCTGAAACCCTGATACTACCCTAATCGGCACCCAGAAAGCATGCTAGAGATTATAGTTCTAAGCACGACTTATAAGATCAAACTCAACTGATGCAGCTATAAGTATGAAAAGAAAGACAATATCTAGACAATCAAGCCGCTGGGTGTTTCATAGAGTGGTGGGTGTCCTATATAATCTAAGCCAACGTTGGTATTTAACCTGATCGGCTGCCTTCTAACGATAGATGTTAGCCGATTGAAGGTTAGATCACAATATTGTCAGAGATTATATAGCATATATGATAACTCGACGAATTACATAAACAAGATTAGAGTATCATAAAGATGGAAGCACTAATCCCGAGAACGCAAGCCGCCATAACAAGTTTTACCTCTGGTTGAAGATCGAAACCGATGCAGCTCAACCTGAAAGCAAGAACTCGTCGAAACAAAACGAAAGTAAAAGGGTGGCGATGCACCGAGATTGTATAGAACGTGTGTTATCTTGATTACATGGGGCTCGGGGTCTATTTGTACCCGAGATTACAAAACATGTCCATATCAGACACAACTCTTATCCCTAACAAACTCTAAGATACCATAAGTCTTTGCGGCAGACTTTTGCCCAAACATATCTCTAAGGAAATTATACATAAAATATCCTAATTAATAGATACAATCGCCTTCTCAAAACTCTATCCATGCATGGCAATCATCACGAAGTACGTTAATTCAACCCGATAACATGTACCGTGTCATATTGTCGGGTTCAACTCAACCGGCTAGCCTTGTCCGACTCGAATTCTGCCAACCGTGGTCGTAGCCGATTCGGACTCTAGCCGATTCTTGCTCTATCTCCGAAACAATCTTGGTCTTGGATTCCGCTTTGATCTAATCCCCATCTCCGATACTGAGGTTACCAAATTTGTTCGTTAACACATGCCCCCAAGGCCGGAATATTGGATAATGTTTCGGATTTTCCATACGCCGACTCCGAGAGAAATCCGCACTTGCCGTTTTGCGACCGTTACACAGTGCTTTAAATACTAACCGCCACCCCCGAGAGATTTCACGCCGTCACTTCTGTTTTTACCGCTTAAGCCAACTCCGCCTTCTCTCTCTCCGGCGATCCCCTCGACGCACCAGGCGATCCCAAGGCGATTTCTTCCTCGGCCAAATTTCCGCCTGCAACGATGTCGACTCTCGCTAGTCCGTCTGCCGCTCCTTCAGCTGAGTACGCAGAGGTACGTGCCCATCGGCTAGTTCTATTTTTTGTGCGGTAGATTGATTTCCCTCGATCTCATCTTATTTTCTTCTTCTCTATTCTTGTTTTCATTTGTAGCACTTGTCCAATCTGGTAGCAATTCTAAGCCTGTTGCATGAAAACCACTATTTTCTTGGTCCAGTCGGCGATCCCAACCCTACTGAGTTCATCATCGGTGAAACAAATAGGATTCCTTTCAGATTAGCCAACCCGAATCTAGGTCATTGGAAGAATACCTTCAAATCTTGGCCATCTCTTGAGAAAACTTCATCCAAGAAATGCTGGATTACATGGTACAAGCGCGTGTCGGCTAGTAAGAAAGTTCACTAGGATGAGATCGGAATCGACCAAGCGCTTGCCCTCACCATAGCCAATTCAGCCAAAGATGAACCTCTGATGGTTGCCGCAACCTATTTTTGGTCTAATACCATCAACGCTTTTCTGTTCAACCAAGGGCCGATGACCCCAACTTTGATTGATATCACCATGATCACAGGTCTAGATGTGACCTCATCGACTAACCGTATGAGTCTGAACACCAAGAGTCAATATGACTTCAGAACCAAGAGCATAGGTGGTTTGGTCTGGTTATGTGGCAGCATATATGTGCACAGGATCAGTCACCCCTCGGGAACATGTAGCTTTCTTGCTGATGTGGCTAGAAAAGTTCCTCTTCTGTAGATCTAGTTGTGGTCCTACAACCAACTGGCAATTTTTAGCCGAAGCCTTGGAGAAAAAAGGGGCAATTCCCTTTAGGCAAGATCCTCCTTGGCTACTTGTATCAAACACTTAACAACGCATCTATTGTGTCTTGTGGGTAAAGATGTACACCTCTGATGAGAGTAAAACTATTCGAATAGCCGTGCCCTCGGTTATGGGCAAGCCTAGCAATGTACCCAAGTTAGTGTTTTTTCTTCTATGTGATGGATGGAATTCATGGCACTCTGGACAGGTGGTTAACCTGGGTTTAAGGCCGGTTTGCGTGGTTTCGCAACCGTGATAATATTGCTTAGATATAGGATCAAGTTTAAACTATGCTTTAGAAACATTAAAATATTGCAACTTTGGCTTTACGCAAAAATTAACCCAATTATGCCAACTATTTGTTCCTCTTTGCACTATAATTCATTTCCCGGCATGGCTTGCTGAGTATGGTGGTTGTACTCATTCTTGCTCAATCTTTCCCCCTCCAGTCAGCAAAGCTATTTAAAGAAGAAGTCTTAGGTGGAGTCCTGGCTTATACCCCAGTTGAGCGCTTGTGAAGATGGAGCCGTAGGCCCGCTATTCCGCTGCTATTTTTCTTTTGTTGTCAGGCCCAATGTGCCTTTGTAATAATGTAAATATTATTGTGATAATTAATAAAGATGTCTCTTTTGTATCAAGTTTGTTGTGGTGTACCCCGGCTTTTCCTGGGACCGGGGTTAATACACTAGCGTTCGGGAAAGGTATTTTCCGAGCGTGACACAAAGCCTTCCACATTTAAGAGCGAGTTTAATAGTATAGCTGTTGATGTAAAAACACGAGGCTTGGGAGATCTGCTTAACTCCAGTGCAAGTCCAAAAGCTTGCCCTTAGGTGTATGAGCGTGCCAGTTGATTTGATTCTGCAATCAACAAGAAACAAAGACAAAGAAACCGCGGTTAAATCTGTAAATGATAGCCGATCGGCTAGTTGCCGATGACATATCATTTATCTTCGAGCCGATATCATATGTGGATCGATCGGCAATCGTGAATAAGTAGGAAAGAACAAGATCTACTTGATCGGCTGTAGATATTAACAATATATAATCCTTATGTTGATATATAATTAAATCAAGTGATTGGGATACATCGGTCGCCATATATGTTCATAGCAACGAGACTATATATGTTTATAGCATAGCCGATCAGATAGATCTAGCATGTATCGCTAATACTCCGATACCACTTTATATTAAGATATTAAAACAAGCAGAATATACCAAACAAAAGCCTAATATATTTGAACGTGACAAGATCTTAACATAAAGGGCAAATTTAACATGTCAATAAAGCATACAAGGTAAATGTAGTTAAATCAGGTAAGATCGGCTGAAACCCCGATACTACCCTAATCGGCACCCAGAAAGCAGGCTAGAGATTATAGTTCTAAGCACGACTTATAAGATCAAACTCAACTGACGCAGCTATAAGTATGAAAAGAAAGACAATATCTAGACAATCAAGCCGCTGGGTGTTTCATAAAGTGGTGGGTATCCTATATAATCTAAGCCAACGTTGGTATTTAACCTGATCGACTGCCTTCTAACGATAGATGTTAGCCGATTGAAGGTTAGATCACAATATTGTCAGAGATTATATAGCATATATGATAACTCGACGAATTACATAAACAAGATTAGTGTATCATAAAGATGGAAGCACTAATCCCAAGAACGCAAGCCGCCATAACAAGTTTTATCTCTGGTTGAAGATCGAAACCGATGCAGCTCAACCTGAAAGCAAGAACTCGTCGAAACAAAACTAAAGCAAAAAGGTGGCGATGCGCCGAAATTATATTGAACGTGTGTGTTAAAAATTACATAGGGCTCGGGGTATATTTATACCCGAGAATTACAAGATATGTCCATACCGGACACGACCACTATCTCTAACAAACTCTAAGATACGATAAGTCTTTGCGGCAGACTTTTGCCCAAACATATCTCTAAGGAAGTTACATAAAACATCCTAATTAATAGATACAATTGCTTTCTCAGGACTCTATCCATGCGCGACAATCATCTTGAAGCACCTCAATTCAACCCAATGTCATACACCAAATTATACTGTCAGAATCTGCTGCATCGGCTCACCTAGTCCGATTCAGACCCAGCCGATCCTAATCGTAGCTGATCTGGACTTCAGCCGATTCTTGCTCTGTTCTCGGATCAATCTCCACCTTCGACTCCACCTTGATCTAATCTCCTTTTCCGATGCTGATATTACCAAATTTGGTCGTTAACACATGCCCCCCAAGTCCAGAATATTTGATAATGTTCCGGATTTGCCGTGTACCGACTCCGAGCAAGTTTCGCACTCTGCCGTTTTTCGACTGTTATTCTATCGCTTTAAATACCAACCTTTGCCCTCAAAAAATCTCACGCCGTGACTTCCGTTTTCACCGCCCAAGCGAAACTTTGTCCTTTCTCTCTCCGGCGATTCCTCTGACATAAAAGCGATCCCCAGGCGATTTCGCCTTTGATCAGATCTCCTCCTGCGGCGATGTCGTCTTCCGCTAGCCCGTCTACTGCGCCATCGGCCGAGTACGCTGAGGTAAGTTCTCACCGGCTAGATCCCTTTTCCTCGCATGAAATCGATTTCTCCTTTTCTCATTATGTTTTCTGCTTCCCGATTCCTTTGGATTTGCAGCACCTTTCCAACCTAGTTGCGATTCCCAGCCTATCGCACAAAAACCACTATTTTCTTGGCCCGGTCGGCAATCCTGACCCCACCGAGTTCATCGTTGGTGAAACCAATAGGATCCCTTTCAGGTTAACCAACCCAGATCTAGGTCATTGGAAGAATACTTTCAAATCCTGGCCGTCTCTAGAGAAAGTTCCACCCGAAAAAAGTTGGACTACATGGTTCAAACGTGTATCAGCAAGCAAAAGGGTTCACTGGGATGAAATTGGAATCGGCCAAGCACTTGACCTTACTATAGCAAACTCGGCCAAAGATGAACCCTTGATGGCAGCTGCTTCTTACTTCTGGTCAAACACTATTAATGCCTTCTTGTTTAATCAAGGGCCGATGACCCCAACTCTCATAGATATCAGCATGATCACGGGTCTGGATGTCACCTCATCGGCCAACCCTATGAGTCTGAACACAAAGAACCAATATGACTTCAAGACCAAAAGCATAGGAGGCTGGTCAGGCTACGTAGCAGCGTATATGGGCTAGGGTTCGGTCACCCCTCGGGAACATGTGGCTTTCTTGTTAATGTGGCTAGAAAAATTTCTCTTCTATGGATCAAGTTGCGGCCCCACAACCAACTGGCAATTTCTAGCTGAAGCTCTAGAAACAAAGAGACATCCTCCTCGGCTATCTATACCAAATGTTGAACAATACATCGGCCAAGATAGCTGTCAACTCAGTGGTTGGAGCAGGCGGACCATGGTAGTTGCTCCAAACTTGGCTAAACCTGATAGTCATGAAAGTTGTCAATCGGCCATCCGTATCAGAAGCTGAGTTCCCAAGACTAGAGCCGACCGTTAATGATGACGGAGAGGAACTCACTCATCGGAGATACACATCATATGGAGAGTACGCTTCTACACCAACTGATGCTGGAGCAAAACTATCGGCTGAGCTGCTCAAGGATTGGTTCTGCAGCTTCTATGAAGGCTTTCAAAAAGATGCTCGAGTTTGGTTTCTTTATGAAGATTCGGCAGACCTTGAGCTCCCATTGGACTTCAGATTCGAAGACATCAACCATGAAATATACCAATCGTCTAGGGATATTTTCTCAGCTGCAATCAGCCCATGCATCCTTCCTGTCGGCATTCATCAAGGAAGAAACATCCAAGCTTCTTATGAATTCTATCATCCAATGAGCTCAACTAGACAACTTGGAATGGGCAACTCCCAATCGGCTTATTCTTTGCTGACAAGATCCAATGCCGAGGAGAAATTTCATCAACCTTGATGATGGATCGGATGCTCAACCTTCAAGGACCCCCTCTGGGCAGTATTGACAACATAGAACTGGCAATGTTCAGAAGCAAAAACTTTGATAGATGGTGGGGTGAATGGAAGCTGCATCTATTCCACCAACCAGCTTCAATGTATATGACAGACCTCTTTCCAGATGTTGTCCCTCAAGTAAGTCTTTAACTTCACTTGATTTCATTTAAATAGCTGTTTAGCCGATTAACCTTAACTAATCCTCCTTTTGATTTGTAGACAACAGAATCCTCTCCTCCTCATCAAAGCAACAGTGGCAAGGATATCCAATATGCCCCAGGTTTAATTCCTAATGGAGGTGGGCCATCCCATCCGGTTATTGGCTATGATGCCCCCAAGACCTCAGCTCTTCTTCAAGGGCTCATCAAAGAACCAGCCGATGCCAGCAAAAAGAGGAAAACCAGATCATCGGCTGTAAACATCGCAGTCCCAACTAAGAAGAAAAAGACAAGGAAACCCAAGCCCAC
>WNHE01000782.1:72395-85376 GCA_009805545.1 Oryza longistaminata
TTTCGGTTAGTGTAGGAATGGCACATAGGATGTTAGGGTGGATAGCTTAGACGATGGCGGTGTCAAGCGCTCGACTAACCGCCCGTTAAGGTAGGCTGCGGGCGCACAGCGTGGAATGCAGATGGAGAATTCATGGGCGATATTAAAACCTTGATAACATTGCCTCCGGTCATGGAAACGAGCTAGTTTTTTTTTGACGGCTGCAGAATCACGGGCCTCACCCTGGAGAGCTGGATTTCAGAGGTGGACCCCAGAGATTTTTCTAGAAATGACTTACCATAGGCCACGAAGCAGCGGTTGTTTCGGCGAATGGTCGAAGATCTGAGGGTCCACAACTGGTTTCCAACGAGGTGGTTAGTGTAGGAATGGCACATAGGACGTTAGGGTGGATAGATAGACGATGTCGGTGTCAAGCGCGTCGACTAACCGCGCCGTTAAGGTAGGCTGGCGGGCGAGACTGGGACTGCAGATGGAGAATTCTGGGCGAAATTAAAACCTTGATAACTTTGCCTTCCGGTCATGGAATCGCGAGAGGTTTTTTTTGACGGCTGCAGAATCACGGGCCTCACCCTGGAGAGACTGGATTTCGAGAGGTGGACCCCAGAGATTTTTCTAGAAATGACTTACCATAGGCCACGAAGCAGCGGTTGTTTCGGCGAAAGTCGAAATCTGAGGGTCCACAACAGGTTCTCAAGGAGGTGGTTAGTTAGGAATGGCACATAGGATGTTAGGGTGGATAGCTTAGACGATGTCGGTGTCAAGCGCTCGACTAACCGCGCGTTAAGGTAGGCTGGCGGGCGAGACTGTGGACTGCAGATGGAGAATTCTGGGCGAAATTAAAACCTTGATAACTTTGCCTTCCGGTCATGGAATCGAGCTAGGTTTTTTTGACGGCTGCAGAATCACGGGCCTCACCCTGGAGAGACTGGATTTCGAGAGGTGGACCCCCAGAGATTTTTCTAGAAATGACTTACCATAGGCCACGAAGCAGCGGTTGTTTTTGGCGAATGGTCGAAGATCTGAGGGTCCACAACTGGTTTCCAACGAGGTGGTTAGTGTAGGAATGGACATAGGACGTTAGGGTGGATATATAGACGATGTCGGTGTCAAGCGCGTCGACTAACCCGCCGTTAAGGTAGGCTGGCGGGCGAGACTGTGGACTGCAGATGAGAATTCTGGGCGAAATTAAAACCTTGATAACTTTGCCTTCCGGTCATGGAATCGAGCTAGGTTTTTTTTGAGGCTGCAGAATCACGGGCCTCACCCTGGAGAACTGGATTTCGAGAGGTGGACCCCAGAGATTTTTCTAGAAATGACTTACCATAGGCCACGAAGCACGGTTGTTTCGGCGAAACGTCGAATATCTGAGGTCCACAACTGGTTCTCAAGGAGGTGGTTAGTGTTAGGAATGCACATAGGATGTTAGGGTGGATAGCTTAGACGATGTCGGTGTCAAGCGCTCGACTAACCGCCCGTTAAGGTAGGCTGCTGGGCGCAGCGTGGAATGCAGATGGAGAATTTGGGCGAATTAAAACCTTGATAACTTGCCTCCGCGTCATGAATCGAGCTAGGTTTTTTTTTGACGGCTGCAGAATCACGGGCCTCACCCTGGAGAGCTGGATTTCAGAGGTGGACCCCCAGAGATTTTTCTAGAAATGACTTACCATAGGCCACGAGAGCAGCGGTTGTTTCGGCGAATGGTCGAAGATCTGAGGGTCCACAACTGGTTTCCAACGAGGTGGTTAGTGTAGGAATGGCACATAGGACGTTAGGGTGGATAGATAGACGATGTCGGTGTCAAGCGCGTCGACTAACCGCGCCGTTAAGGTAGGCTGGCGGGCGAGACTGGGACTGCAGATGGAGAATTCTGGGCGAAATTAAAACCTTGATAACTTTGCCTTCCGGTCATGGAATCGAGTAGGTTTTTTTTACGGCTGCAGAATCACGGGCCTCACCCTGGAGAGACTGGATTTCGAGAGGTGGACCCCAGAGATTTTCTAGAAATGACTTACCATAGGCCACGAAGCACGGTTGTTTCGGCGAAACGTCGAATATCTGAGGGTCCACAACGGTTCTCAAGAGGTGGTTAGTATAGGAATGGCACATAGGAGTTAGGGTGGATAGCTTAGACGATGTCCGTGTCAAGCGCTCGACTAACCGCGCGTTAAGGTAGGCTGGCGGGCGAGACTGTGGACTGCAGATGGAGAATTCTGGGCGAAATTAAAACCTTGATAACTTTGCCTTCCGGTCATGAATCGAGCTAGGTTTTTTTTGACGGCTGAGAATCACGGGCCTCACCCTGGAGAGACTGGATTTCGAGAGGTGGACCCCCAGAGATTTTTCTAGAAATGACTTACCATAGGCCACGAAGCAGCGGTTGTTTTGGCGAATGGTCGAAGATCTGAGGGTCCACAACTGGTTTCCAACGAGGTGGTTAGTAGTAGGAATGGACATAGGACGTTGGGTGGATATATTAGACGATGTCGGTGTCAAGCGCGTCGACTAACCCGCCGTTAAGGTAGGCTGGCGGGCGAGACTGTGGACTCAGATGGAGAATTCTGGGCGAAATTAAAACCTTGATAACTTTGCCTTCCGGTCATGGAATCGAGCTAGGTTTTTTTATGCGCTGCAGAATCACGGGCCTCACCCTGGAGAGACTGGATTTCGAGAGGTGGACCCCAGAGATTTTTCTAAAATGACTTACCATAGGCCACGAAGCAGCGGTTGTTTCGCGAAAGTCGAATATCTGAGGGTCCACAACAGGTTTTCCAAGGTGGTGTTAGTGTAGGAATGGCACATAGGATGTTAGGGTGGATAGTTAGACGATGTCGGTGTCAAGCGCGTCGACTAACCCGCCGTTAGGTAGGCTGGCGGGCGAGACTTGGACTCAGATGGAGAATTCTGGGCGAAATTAAAACCTTGATAACTTTGCCTTCCGGTCATGGAATCGAGCTAGGTTTTTTTTTGACGGCTGCAGAATCACGGGCCTCACTGGAGAGACTGGATTTCGAGAGGTGGACCCCAGAGATTTTTCTAGAAATGACTTACCATAGGCCACGAAGCAGCGGTTGTTTCGGCGAATGTCGAAGATCTGAGGGTCCACAACTGGTTTCCAACGAGGTGGTTAGTATAGGAATGGCACATAGGACGTTAGGGTGGATAGATTAGACGATGTCGGTGTCAAGCGCGTCGACTAACCGCGCCGTTAAGGTAGGCTGGCGGGCGAGACTGTGGACTGCAGATGGAGAATTCAGGGCGAAATTAAAACCTTGATAATCTGCCTTCCGTCATGGAATCGAGTAGGTTTTTTTTACGGCTGCAGAATCACGGGCCTCACCCTGTGAAGAACTGGATTTCGGAGAGTGGACCCCGAGATTTTCTAGAAATGACTTACCATAGGCCACGAAGCAGCGGTTGTTTCGCGGCAATGGTCGAAGATTGAGGTGCACAACTGGTTTCCAACGAGGTGGTTAGTATAGGAATGGCACATAGACGTTAGGGTGATAGATTAGACGATGTCGGTGTCAAGCGCGTCGACTAACCGCGCCGTTAAGGTAGGCTGGCGGGCACAGCTGTGGAACTGAGATGGAGAATTTGGGCGAATTAAAACCTTGATACATTGCCTCCGTTATGAATCGAGCTAGGTTTTTTTGACGGCTGCAGAATCACGGGCCTCACCCTGGAGAGACTGGATTTCGGAGGTGGACCCCCAGAGATTTTTCTAGAAATGACTTACATAGGCCACCAAGCAGCGGTTGTTTCGGCGAATGTCGAAGATCTGAGGGTCCACACTTTTCCAACGAGGTGGTTAGTATAGGAATGGCACATAGGACGTTAGGGTGGATAGATTAGACGATGTCGTGTCAAGCGCGTCGACTAACCGCGCCGTTAAGGTAGGCTGGCGGCGAGACTGTGGACTGCAGATGGAGAATTCTGGGCGAAATTAAAACCTTGATAACTTTGCCTTCCGGTCATGGAATCGAGCTAGGTTTTTTTTGACGCTGCAGAATCACGGGCCTCACCCTGGAGAACTGGATTTCGAGAGTGGACCCCAGAGATTTTTCTAGAAATGACTTACCATAGGCCACGAAGCAGCGGTTGTTTTGGCGAATGGTCGAAGATCTGAGGGTCCACAACTGGTTTCCAACGAGGTGGTTAGTGTAGGAATGGACATAGGACGTTAGGGTGGATAGATTAGACGATGTCGGTGTCAAGCGCGTCGACTAACCGCGCCGTTAAGGTAGGCTGGCGGGCGAGACTGTGGACTGCAGATGAAGAATTCTGGGCGAAATTAAAACCTTGATAACTTTGCCTTCCGGTCATGGAATCGAGCTAGGTTTTTTTGACGGCTGCAGAATCACGGCCTCACCTGGAGAGACTGGATTTCGAGAGGTGGACCCCAGAGATTTTTCTAAAAATGACTTACCATAGGCCACGAAGCACGGTTGTTTCGGCGAAACGTCGAATATCTAGGGTCCACAACAGGTTTCAAGGGGTGGTTAGTGTAGGAATGGCACATAGGATGTTAGGGTGGATAGCTTAGACGATGTCGGTGTCAAGGCGTCGACTAACCGCGCCGTTAAGGTAGGCTGGCGGGCCAGACTGTGGACTGCAGATGGAGAATTGGGTGAAATTAAAACCTTGATAACTTTGCCTTCCGGTCATGGAATCGAGCTAAGTTTTTTTTGACGGCTGCAGCATCAGGGCCTCACCCTGGAGAGACTGGATTTCAGAGGTGGACCCAGAGATTTTTCTAGAAATGACTTTCCATAGGCCACGAAGCAGCGGTTTTGTTCGGCGAAGCGTCGAATATCTGAGGGTCCACAACAGGTTCTCAAGGGGTGGTTAGTGTAGGAATGGACATAGGATGTTAGGGTGGATAGCTTAGACGATGTCGGTGTCAAGCGCGTCGACTAACCGCGCCGTTAAGGTAGGCTGGCGGCGAGACTGTGGACTGCAGATGGAGAATTCTGGGCGAAATTAAAACCTTGATAACTTTGCCTTCCGTCATGGAATCGAGCTAGGTTTTTTTTGACGGCTGCAGAATCAGGGCCTCACGCTGGAGAGACTGGATTTCGAGAGGTGGACCCCAGAGATTTTTCTAGAAATGACTTACCATAGGCCACGAAGCAGGGTTGTTTCGGCGAAACATCGAATATCTGAGGGTCCACAACAGGTTCTCAAGGAGGTGGTTAGTGTAGGAATGGCACATAGGATGTTAGGGTGGATAGCTTAGACGATGTCGGTGTCAAGCGCGTCGACTAACCGCGCCGTTAAGGTAGGCTGGCGGGCGCCACAGCGTGGAATGCGATGGAGAATTATGGGCGATATTAAAACCTTGGAACATTGCCTACCCGTCATGGAATCAGCTAGGTTTTCTTCAACGGCTGCAGAATCACGGGCCTCACCCTGGAGAGACTGGATTTCGTGAGGTGGTGTGAGGACGTCCCAAAGCCTAGGTGGTGCAACGCTCCAAGGCATGTCAGCGCGAAATATCTGGATGGATGGGTCTCAAATAAAGCCCAAATAAATACAGTAACCATCCAACCTCATCGCAGACCCCGACATGTCTTGAAGAGTGCACTACATAGGCTCTAAGCCATCGGATATGAAATAGAAGACACAACCGTTGGAATAGCCACACCAGTCATCTACGTCATACGCCCGTCAACCACTCGATGGTGGCGACCAAAAGCGTACCCCAGAGACTCGATCTCAACAAAGGCATATTCCCCGGTTATCTCAACCATTTCAAACCCATCCTCATGTGGGACTAGTTGCCCAGGAATGCAAAATAGTCTCACATAAATCATCTCAAGCATGATATCCAAATAATAAGTGGTTCTAAGCAATAAGCATAAATAATCTTAATAAGTTCTAAGTAGTACTTGGCGACAAGCCATAAATATTGGTTTCTGCGGTAAGCGTGCTACCCAAAAGCCCATAGGCAAACCGACTAGGGTAAATCCCTAGTTAGAACCATCCTGGAAATCTGCAACATCACAAGCTGCATCAAACTCCTCATCCAAACAGTCATTACCTGCAGCGGGGTCTGAGCATAACAAGTAAAAGAAAGCAAGAAATCAGTACATTAATCAAATTAATGTACTGGCAAGTCGGAACAATCCTAGCATTCTACATGTTGGCCATATTCAAGGATAAGCTGTCTGTGTATAGGTTAATTTGCATAAATGCCAATTTTAGTTCACAACATGTTTCGCAACAGAATTTTATAACAATAGTATAGAGTAAGTAAAACTTGTAATGTGAATGAATAAATAACACACATCTACCCCTCAAGGTAGATCATCACCACTCTCCATCATCTCATCACCATTCACCGAACTTTACCCAAGTTCACAAACAAAACATTCCAACCATTTTCCAGGTTCACAAGAGTTTATCAAAATCACAAATTATACTCATGACACTTCACCATGCCACTCATGACCGTGAGCACGGCTAATCGATTAGTTTTAGACTCTGCAGAGTTTGTACAACTTTTAAGCCCACATGATATGGATCGCTCTAGTTTTTCCGATACCCGTCGGTATCACCACACTCTACACATTGAGTGTGATCTAGAGGTCATAACGGAACCGTTACATTGTTTATTGTCTAGCCTTGCACCAGCACGATGTGTGTTTTACCCACGCTACTAGCAAGGTAGCGCCACTAGGTAGCGGGCCCACGCTTTAACCTAGCGCCGTAAGGAACCCAGCCCGGAATCCCTCACGAGGCCCGACACCGTTGTATTGAACAGACTACCCGCTAAAATCATCACATACCACATATCATTAATCAATTTCATCATATCACAAACCATAGGAAGTGCCGATAAGTTACCAAAACCCCGGTAACCCATACCCTTCGGCCTACCAAGATGCAAGGCTAAACTCTAAACAACTTAATAGGTTGAGGCCAGCCCATACTTAGCACATGTGGTTTGTACTGTTTTCATTAGTTGGTGACATAGAGTGGGGTCCTTAATCGACCCGGGCGAACGCTCCCCCTATCGGTGTACAACTACCACCATATGTACACCACTCGCCGCCCAAGTCTAAAAACAAGTTATCTCCATTTTCAGTTCACAATACTCACACATTTAAATTTCTGTCCAGCAACATCAAAATAACCATTTTCACATATAACATTTATCAAAACGAGTAATTTGCAAGGCGGTAACCGAATATAAGCATATAGCGGCAATATAAGCATAGTATAATCCCAAAGAACACAATAATTGTATTCAAAAGCACTCTATGGTTACAACCAGCAAGGATTCAATATTTCAAGGTCGATTATGCAGCAATTAGGTCATATCTACCATTCCCACATTTATATATTTTTTTACCAAAAGTAATACTAGGTAACGTATGCATGTTTGCAATAGAATCATTTAGCCCAATAAAACATAGGATCAATGTGGTCAAAGGAGGGGCAAACTTGCCTTCGTCTGCAAACTCCTGAACCTGGTCGTCAACAAACTCACCCTCTTCTTCTTCGACGTATTCTTCCTCTATACAAAATACGCGTATACGATAAATACAAAAATGCATAAAAACCAAAATGCATGAAAATGCATGAAACTTATGCAGTGAGTGTGTGCTGGTCTTAGGTGGTCTCTGGTGAAGGAATTTTTATTTTGTCACTTTTTATTTACAGAGATATGCATTTTACAATTAAAAAGGTTTAAAAAGGGCTAAGTTTTATTAAGCAACATTTTTGTACAGAAGTGAACAAATTCCTTTTACAAAGTTACAGAGCATGATTTTAGAAAGTTAACAGAAGTGGTTTCACAATTTTTATAGCTATATTCAATTTGTTATGGATTTAACAAGTTCTAGGCAACATTATGGCAAAACAAAAATAAAGGAAAAGTTTGTACAGAAAGTACCCAGTTTTATACTTTTGTAAAATAGTTCACAGCTTTATGAATCTAACCAAACTGGTTTCACAATTTTTGAAGTTAAGATGAATTTTCTACAAATTTTAGAAGTTCTGCTCATTCTCTGTTTTAAACCAAAATAGAAATCAATTTTCGAAATTGAATTCCAGCCGGGTCCACAGGTCAGTGAAAGGAGATTTGCAGAGAGGCCCTCGGAAGTTGGGGGAATCATCCCGCACTTCTTCTGCCACCTGGACAGCAAACTTTATTAAGAGTCTCTATTCTTTTGTTTATTTCCATCAAGGCCCTCCTATAGTAACATGAGTCATGGCAGTTTTCAGATTGGACCCTAGAGTCGATCAAATTCAAGAAATGAAGTCCCCAGCTAGCTCACATCGGGAGCAGCCATGGCTGAGCTCGGTCTATGGCTCACCGGCGGCGATCGGTGGATCGAATCGGTTCGAGCCCAAAAGAGAAAATGTAGAGGACGTTCTGGTGGGTGTCTTCCATGGTCTCGTGGTGGTCGTTGATGAGGTGGTCGTCCCGATCGTGGTGATCGTGTTGATCGTCTCATGGTGAGTCTCTCTGTCCCCCTGTCCTCCTAGGGGGGCTTGTATTTATACCCATAGGTGTCCCCTTGTCCAAGTAGAACTAGGGAGACCAATATGGATACAATCCGAGTAGTCCTTGTCGTTTCCATGTAGAACTCTGGTTGTCTTTCCTTATCCGGAACTCTCTCCATATCCGCAGGTTGTTTCCGTATAGGACATGGTATGTGGTGGGTCCTGCCGAGATTTAGTCAACTACTATTAGGTATGTGGTATCCATAACCATGACAGTAGCCCCCGACTTCAATGAACGAATTCATATTCTCAATCGCGCGCAGACTTTGGAGTAACTGTTATCGAGCTTGTGTGACCGTTCTCGGTGAGTTTAGAGATAATGTTAGACTTCCTTTGTCAGCCTCGTGCGGGCACCCAAAGGGTTTGTCTGAGTCAATCTCTGATGTCAACCAAGGAAGTACATAGCGTACGACTAAGTCTCCCGTCTTGCCGTAATCGAGAAT
Source organism: Oryza longistaminata (assembly GCA_009805545.1). Taxonomy (NCBI): domain Eukaryota; kingdom Viridiplantae; phylum Streptophyta; class Magnoliopsida; order Poales; family Poaceae; genus Oryza; species Oryza longistaminata. Next base: position 81,350 of record WNHE01000782.1, read on the forward strand.
TTGGATTGAGGTCAAGAAATTCTGTCTCGGCGGGTACACCATCTTTTCATTCCGTATTCCTTGTCGAGATCCAGCAACCGTTCTCGAGTGATCGAAAAGGCGTGGAGTCTGCGACGGAGCCTTGTCAACATTGGTCGTACTCGCCTTAGTCGATCTTGGAGTAGAACCATAGAGACATGGAGTCTTCCACAATGTCGAATAGAATTTTCCTGAAATAAAATACTCAGAAAAGAATATTAGATAGAAATAGCCCCCGAGCGAAAGCTCAAAGGGTGACATGTTATAATATGTATGGTAAACTGAAAATGAATCAAATTTACCGACCAATGTTTTGTGTAAGAGTGTGTTCTCACTTCACGAATTTGGTCAGTCGTTTGAGTTGTACACTCTCCCTATCCCGCAGCCTTGTCGTCGGAGAATCGTTCTCGGAGGAGAAGGCTCTTGGACCCTTGACCTGCCTTGGTTGAATAAGCACTGATCCTAACCCCCAGCCGTGAAGTTGGAAAGCTCTTCATTAAATATAGCTGGTAAAGATTGTTCTATAATAAACACGCTCAATGATTTGAGATGAGCTCTTCGACCTGTATCACAAGACATCACGAACAGAATCTTTGGACACATGTATAGAGTATTAAATATAAAGAAAAAGAAAAACTAATTGCACAGTTACGGGGGAAATAGCGAGACGAATCTTTTGAGCCTAATTAGTCCGTGATTAGCCATGAGTGCTACAGTACCCACATGTGCTAATGATGGCTTAATTAGGCTCAAAAGATTCATCTTGCGGTTTCCCAACGAGTTCTAAAATTAGTTTTTTTATTTGTGTCCGAAAATCCCTTCCGACATCCGGTCAAACGTCCGATGTGACACCCAAAAATTTTCTTTTCTCCAACTAAACACATCCTAAGAGCAGTAACACGTGATTTCGGGAACACATATATATACTATTATATCACATCACTGCTCACTCTCTGTCGTTACTGCTTGATGTTAGAGGATACGAACCCGCACAAAAGATACGGGGACACGACGAACTCATACCTGACATATCCTATTAATAATTAATTATGAATTAATTATGAATTAATATCGCCTGAGGGCAACTCATTACCCACTCGACAAAATCGAAAAGCACAAAACGAACTGTGAACTAATTTATTAGGTAAGGGCTAGACCAATTATGCAAGTCATATCAATTCCAACCACCGACATGCAACACATCAACAAATAATAAACCAGTATATATACGGCTCTAATGCTACTAATTGCCTTGACTAATTAAGCACCTCACAAAAAAAATAATAATAAACAGATGTGGCTTCTTTGCTATAATTTCCGCACTAACGATCTTTGCTAATCATACATATTTTTAAAATATGGGTGATATGATCTAAAATTGTTTAGTTAATTACAAATAGAATAATAACTGAAACAAAAAAAATCACATGTTATTGCCTTAAGTTTATGGGTCCATGGAATTTTTTATTTTTATACATACTAGAAAAAATGCCCGTGCGTTGCAATGGGTGAAGATTATTTTAATTTTATTATTGTTATATGGTTTATTTAAGATAAAAATCACTTTGAGAATTCGCTTGGATATATGTTTTTCTATAAAATCATAAGCTGCAATTAGGAGTCCGATCATCACAAGTTAGAATGCGAGTTTTTTAAGAATATTTTTTTTTCTACGACTCCTTCTGTATTTTCAAAAGAGAACGAACTTAGAACTTGACTCAAATACGGATCTGCATTTCCAAAAGCAAACGAACTTAAAAACCGACTTATATACAGATGACTTATGTCGACGTTTGATGGCTCGACTACGGTATTTGGACAGTATGGGGATTGTCGGTGCTAGGATATACGCGAGACTGAGGTGAAAGAGATGGGGACGAGGATTTTTATACAGGTTCGGGCCCCTGAGTGGTCAGGTAATAACCCTACATCCTGTTGGCCGGAGCCGATGTTGCTCTTTATTCACCATAATCACACCAGTACAATATGTGGGGTTGCCTATCTAACTGTTGTCGACATGGCAGTCTGAATGTCTGACTCGTAGTCGACAACAGGGTAGCCTTCCTCCTCGAATCCGTGTCCGGCGGAATCAGAGATAGCGCTTTCGTATCTCCTAACGGTATCCGGAGGCACCGTAGGGGAATAGCCATGCCTATCCCTGAAGTCGATACCCGGCGGCGAGCCTTGGCGTATTTAGGCTTGTATGTTGTGGCTTCTGGTGGGCGTGTGTTGATTGTCATGGATGTCTTCCATGGTCTCATGCTGGGTGTCCTCCCTCTCCTCCTAGGGGGGCTTGTATTTATACCCATAGGTGTCCCCTTGTCCAAGTAGAACTAGAGAAACCAATATGGATACAATCCGAGTAGTCCTCGTCGTTTCTATGTAGAACTCTAGTTGTCTTTCCTTATCCGGAACTCTCTCCATATCCGCAGGTTGTTTCCGTATAGGACATGGTATGTGGTGGGTCCTGCCGAGATTTAGTCAACTACTATTAGGTATGTGGTATCCATAACCATGACAGTAGCCCCCGACTTCAATGCAAATGAACAAATTCATATTCTCAATCGCGCGCAGACTTTGGAGTAACTGTTATCGAGCTCATGTGACCGTTCTCGGTGAGTTTAGAGAGAACGTTAGACTTCCTTTGTCAGCCTCGTGCGGGCACCCAAAGGGTTTGTCTGAGTCAATCTCTGATGTCAACCAAGGAAATACATAGCGTACGACTAAGTCTCCCGTCTTGCCATAATCGAGAATTTGGATTGAAGTCAAGAAATTATTTCTCGGCGAGTACACCATCTTTTCATTCCGTATTCCTTGTCGAGATCCAGCAACCGTTCTCGAGCGATCGAGAAGGCGTAGAGTCTGCGACGGAGCCTTGTCAACATTGGTCGTACTCGCCTTAGTCGATCTTGGTGTAGAACCATAGAGACATGGAGTCTTCCACAATGTCGAATAGAATTTTCCAATGTTTTGTGTAAGAGTGTCTTCTCAGTTCACGACTTTGGTCAATCGTTTGAGTTGTACACTCTCCCTAGCCCCCAGCCTTGTCGTCGGAGAATCGTTCTCGGAGGAGAAGGCTCTTGGACCCTTGACCTGCCTTGGTTGAATAAGCACTGATCCTAGCCCCCAGCCGTGAAGTTGGAAAAGTCAATTTCCGATTACACGGCTTGGTTAATACGCACGGCGAGAACTCTTACACGACCAGATCTTACATGGTCTTTCGTCTCTGAAGGATCCGACAAGGCCTTATCGGCTCTGGGCGTCCCCAGCCGAAGATCCCTTAGGTTCCTCAGAGGCCTTGTCAAGACGGCGTAAAGGGACAATAGGATAGGTTTCAACGCTAGGTGTCGTCGTGGTAAGGGATCTCTGGGTAAAACACTTGGCGATATTGTGTACCTGCTATCAACTTTGTTGAAATAGAGGTAGTAGGAGAGTCGCTACACCGCTAGTCGAGGACCAGGCAGTAGTCGTAACTCGACCACTGAAAGTGGAAGTAGCCGGAGAAACGCTACATCGCTGGTCGAGGACCAGGCAGTAGTCGTAACTCGACCACTGAAAGTGGAAGTAGCCGGAGAAACGCTACATCGCTGGTCGAGGACCAGGCAGTAGTCGTAACTCGACCACTGAAAGTGGAAGTAGCCGGAGAAACGCTACATCGCTGGTCGAGGACCAGGCAGTAGTCGTAACTCGACCACTGAAAGTGGAAGTAGCCGGAGAAACGCTACATCGCTGGTCGAGGACCAGGCAGTAGTCGTAACTCGACCACTGAAAGTGGAAGTAGCCGGAGAAACGCTACATCGCTGGTCGAGGACCAGGCAGTAGTCGTAACTCGACCACTGAAAGTGGAAGTAGCCGGAGAAACGCTACATCGCTGGTCGAGGACCAGGCAGTAGTCGTAACTCGACCACTTAAAGTGGAAATAGTGGGAGAAATGCTACACCGCTGGTCGAGAACCAGGTAGTAGTCGTAACTCGACCACTTAAAGTGGAAGTAGTGGGAGAGACGCTAC
>WNHE01000782.1:85401-105069 GCA_009805545.1 Oryza longistaminata
TGCTACGTCGGCTGTCGCTGGTCGAGGACCAGGACCCAGTAGTCAGACTCGAAACCACCATTGAAGTTGGAAGGGCTGGCGAGGAACGCGCTACGTCGCTTGGTCAGGACAGGCGAGTAGTCGTGAATCCGACCCACCTTGAAGTGAAAGCGGGGTGAGAGACGCACGTCGCTGTCGAGGGCCATGGCCCAGTCAGTCGTAACTCGACCCACTTGAGGGAAGTGTGCATTACGTAACTATTTAAAAGCAAACTTTTCCTAAATCGAGAAATTCTCAACGATATAAATATTACTTCTATTTATCTCAAAATAGATTTAGTTATTGTACCCGAGCGCACAACTTTATCGCTAGATACAAATCAAAAGAACTGCATATAATATCTTCCACTTATCAAAGCTTAATGCACATTCTTACTCTATTTATCTACTTTCCATACATTTATCATTTACTTTCTCAAACATCAATTCAATGATTACTTAAAAACAAAAAACTATCTGCAGAAGGAGGAAGGCTATAAGAGTAGAGCTTAAGGGATATCAGATGCATGATGGAGTTAATTGCGACCGAGGACGGTAAGCCTATCATCTAACAGCATTAAAGAAAGACCGTTAATATATAGTCACATAGCATAGAAAGGTGGTGAACAGTGGCAGGATAGAAGTGCAGAATAGAAACTCTAACCTTACCATTGCACACTCACTCGTTTTGTTAAGCTTCAAAGCTCAGTGTCAGCAGCGAAGCCAGGACCGATATTGGTCTCGCAAATAAGAGATGAAACAATGCAGCCTTGAGCGTGAAATATAAACCTAACCCTAGCAGGTCATATCAGTGGCTCTTGGTGCCAGCTAAAAGATAGGTTTCGCTTCAGGATTACTAAGTCTATTTACACTAAATATTACCAAATAACATGTTTCAAAATCAAACCAAGAGGGATAAGCCCAATGATACACGCCCAATATGTTTTGTTATAAAATATTGGAAACTATAATAATTTTCTCAAGTACAAAATCATATAAATTTGTTTTTAACTAGTGATAGTGACACTTCTCACCCAACAGTATATTATTAGTGGATAATTACAAATTTAAGCTAATTAACTTAGAAAAGTATAAACAGGTCTAAACACATAAAAAAACTTAACAATTCTAATAAAGAGGGAGGTCATAGTCACTCAAAAATATGCGACTTATAATAGACTAGCTTGGTGTTGAAACATGTATGGCTCATCCGTAAGGTCCCCTTAATTTGTGGTGACACATGTTCACCCCAGGATTTATAGTGCTAGGACACCATGTCCGTGTTTCATAAATATCAGATATATTTCGTAAATGTCAGGTGGTTTTTTCTTTGTATGCATATATAGGTATGAGTGTGTGCCTCATTTATATGATAACATTTGTTTCTTTACCCCAAATTTCGAAAATCTCGTGTTTTGGCGGGCCCTACATCATGTTAGGAATGACATGAGTTGGTATATATGTCGATTAATAAAACGACTGAAATACCCCTTATCTCTACTATATAAAAATTGAGATGTTTTCTATCAGGTTACTTTTGGTCTACCGCCATTCGTGTTTGAATCGGTTTTTTAAGTTCAATCCGCTTTTTGGAAATATAGATCTGTGTTGCAAGTCGTGCGGGTTTTTAATTTTGTTCCGTCTTTAATAGCAAATACAGGAAGAGTCTATAAGAAATTTTTTTAAAAAAAACTTGGATGCTAACTATGAGACGATCGCGACCTCTAATTGTGGCTCAATTTTGTAAAAGAATATCCATTGTGAATTCCCACGCCGGAATTTCTCCTTAACTAAACCCGTACAGGCAATATAAGATTAAAATACTCTTCGACCCGTTGCAACGCACATCATTTTTTAGTTAGAACAAAAGCTAGCCTCTTGTGCAACAACCAACCATTGTGCAAAGCATTGTAGTGCAGTATAATCATTAACCAACGACAGAGATTATTACTTGGAACTAAATTTATTAATCCGGATCGGCTAAAACTCACCTTTGCCAATGAACATCGACAACATGCAAACGCGCTTTACGGCGCCTTGAGGTCCAACAAAGCTAGCGACAGCTGTTCGTTCCCTCTTCGTGCAGCTTCTTCGCAACCTCAAACCGTCGCCGAGTGAGATGGCCAGGTTACAGCGGCGAGGTGCCTCCTTCTTCTCTGGAAACACGTGCAAGCTCCGGATCGTGCGGAAGAGGAAGCTCGTCGAACGCGAAAGATCCCTGCTGTTCGAGCGGAAATCGCCTCGTGCAAAAGGCGTACTCACCGCGCTTGTTCTGCGCTCTAGGAAGGCAGCTCCACCCGCGCCCTCTGCCTCCGCCGTTCGCCGGCCGTCGTCCGCGTGGTCGCCGTGGTCGTCGTCGCCGCGCCTTACGGTCATTTTTGCGCATGGCGAGGAGGCGGCCGGGACCATGTTAACGCTCCCAATCCCTGGGAGGCGCGATGGAAGGGATGTTCAGCCGTTGCTGTGCGGGCACGTATGAGGTGCCTGGCTGCGCCGTAGATCACCCCGGCGCAGGCTTCGAGGAACACGTCATCGCGTCTCCGCATGCCGCCCACCCGCCGGCCTGCCGCCACGGACATTGGAGCGCGGAGTCCCCTTCGCTGCGTGCACTCCTCCAGCGAGAGTGTTCGCATCTGCACAGAGTGGCGCCGCCGCTTCAGGCGGTCGACTTGGCAGACGACTTTGTGGCGTGGTGGTCTGTGCGTGTGTCCACGGCGAGGAAGTGACGTCTTTAGCGGTCTCGATGTCTTCGGCATGTCGCCAGCATGCCATGCATGCAGCTTAGGATTCATTGGTTGGCGGCGCAGCTCGGGTACTTGCGTTCATCTTGAGCTAGCAGTTTAGTGCTCTCTGTTAGCTGCCTCTCTGTGAATTAGAACAGTCCCTTCTTCTGTTATAACAACTGACGGTCTGTCTTTAGTATCTACCCTATAATTCACCAACTTATCTACCCTATAATTCACCAACTTATCTACCCTATAATTCACCAACTTATCTACCCTATAATTCACCAACTTATCTACCCTATAATTCACCAACTTATCTACCCTATAATTCACCAACTTATCTACCCTATAATTCACCAACTTATCTACCCTATAATTCACCAACTTATCTACCCTATAATTCACCAACTTATCTACCCTATAATTCACCAACTTATCTACCCTATAATTCACCAACTTATCTACCCTATAATTCACCAACTTATCTACCCTATAATTCACCAACTTATCTACCCTATAATTCACCAACTTATCTACCCTATAATTCACCAACTTATCTACCCTATAATTCACCAACTTATCTACCCTATAATTCACCAACTTATCTACCCTATAATTCACCAACTTATCTACCCTATAATTCACCAACTTATCTACCCTATAATTCACCAACTTATTTTACTCATCTTTCACTCCTACACTCTTACATTCATCACTCAACGGTTCAGATCGTCCATGTAAAATCGAACGATGGAGATCGATCCAACCTCCACTCTCCCGGAATCGCCGTTTCCACCTCCCACCTCCTGAATCGCGCACGCCCCACTCTCTCTCTCGCTCTCCCAGATCCACGTCTCCTCTCCGCCCCTAACCACGCCGCCGCCCTAATCGCTGCCTGCCGCGTGCCGCCGCCTTAGATCCTCCGTCGTCAAGGGCGCCGGCTCGCGCCGCTCGCCGCGGTCTCCATAGCCGTTCTCATCTCTCCCCTGCCGCGGCCGCCTTCAATCCTCCGTGGTCAAGGGCGCCGGCTCGCCGTGGTCTCCATCGCCGCTCTCATCTCTCCCCTGTCGCCGCCTACTGTGAGTCCTCGACGATGGTGAAACGGTGGCGCGGTGATCTCCGGTGAAATCGACGCGCAGCGCGGCAATTCGTTTCTGACCGAGGAGGCGCAGTGGCTGGAGCGAAAGGCGCCTCGCCGGCATGACGTGGACTGCAGCGGATCTTCGGCAACATCACAGCGCCATTGCTCCATCTTCCATCGGCAATTGTGCTCCTCGTTGGCAAGTGGCGGCTTGAACAGTAGCATGGCGCTCCCCGGCGACCGATCTGTGTGGCAGCTCTAACGATCTTTGTGCTCCCCTGTTTGTGCTGCTAATCTCCATTGATATCAGGTCAAATTTCCCCAATTTTGTTGTTTCCAATTAGAGAGTTTCTGTAGATATGTTTCCAATTATACCGTCGTCTTTTGCTCATATATCATTTTTGTTTAGCGAAAATATATGATGAAAATTTGTATATGTGGTAACAGAAAAAAAAATTGCAATCATAAAATCATATATATAGTCTGGTTCTGAACAAATTACATATCAGGTTAATTCATGTGGATCATGTGGTTAATTCAGACAAAAAATTGCTGTACATAATTGTTCAAAGAAACCTTTTTTTTAAGACAAATATGAGCTCATTTTTAGAAAAAAAAAACCATTCCTCTACTTCAAACAGTGATCACTCCAAGTGCACATTCTACCGACCATATTATGATTTAATGAGATGCTTATAGCCTTTCTGGAGTAAATGCAGTCAATAGTAGGGAATCTCTCCTATGTGGTCAAGGGTGCTGGTTTGCTGGGGTCTCCGTCACCCTGACATCAGGTTGCCGTCAATCCATCGCCTTCATATTTTGTTGGGTAAGAAACAAATCAACGATTCTTCAACAATTTGAGTTTGCAGTGTATGGAGTGTTATATCGACTGAAATATTGTTTTTTATTCTTTTGTTTGTAACCTCAAGCTTCCCAGATTGCCAATTCCTGTCCCAGATTGTTGGTAGTTTGTCTACTGAGGATTCTGTACTGGAAAACATGTCAGGGACTCAGGGCAGTGTGGCGTTGTGCTGTCTGTGAATACATGTTTCTTTGAGAGGGAGGAGCGTGAGAGAAAACGCCAGATTTTTTGGCATTCTCAACTAGAATGAGAAATATGAATACACTGTTCGAATTTTGGAAGATGTGTATCTGCCAAGATGTTTGCCAAGCTCTAGATACACCATTTGTTTGCTAAGGTGTTTTCAGTAAAATTCCTTTGGGCAACTGTGACAATGGTAAATCACGAAAATGATGGTAATTTACCAAGTGATTTTCTACCAAATTACATCAAACATTGTATATATTTTCATGGGCCATATTGGAAATGTTGTTTTATGGCTAATATTAGCATTCTTATTTTTCAAATCCGATAAATTTCAGGTTGCAACTTACAAGGATCGGTTTTGGTAGGACTACCAAGTTGCCTAGGATTTTGGGGTAAGGATTATTTGTTTTTCCGATGCGGATCATGGAAATCGTATGAAAAATTATCCAGATTCTGGTCTTGAATTATACTTGTCAAAACTGACAAGATTATATGAATATCTATAAAAATAACTCTACTGTTTCTTTTTGTGTGGATATATATTGTATATTGAAGTGATTATATATAATTGTCGATGGTCATGGATTATTATTTTCATATAGTAATAATATCAGGTATGCTGATTTAGAAAGCTTTTGGTCTAGAATATTCTGATTTTCTCTCTTTCTAAGGCCAAGCTATAGTATTTTTGATTCACCTCAGTTGCAAATTGTAATGAGTTTTATTTGTATACATCCAAATGAAAATAATACTTCCTCCGTTGCAGCCAGCATGTGCTATAGAGATTGTATCAAGCAGCCAAAATATCATGTGCTCGTCATGGAAGGCGGTCAGAGTCGGAGAAAAGAAGTGGATCAGTTAATATAACATCTCTAAGCATTTTTGCTTTTTAGTTGTTGTTTGCTAGCATAATTACTTTTTGTATTTTGTTGTTTCCTAGATGTTTCGAAATTTTTGATGAACGATTTCGGTCGCGACTTATTTGTGAATATGATTACGTATTATTTGTTACATATATATATGCTTGCAAAAACGTGACTACGTGCATTACCAAATGTTACCGTAGTGTTAGCACGGGCATGCTACTAGTGACAGGTGGGACTAGATATTAATAGTGTAGTATGTAACTATTATATGAATGAGCTATTAGATTGGCTATAGATGAATTGGAGCTAGTAGTTGGCTATACTATGGAACTTGCTCTTACTGCCTTCCTCTGTAGCACCTGTACATCTCCGTCTCCGAGCGACGTGCGCGCGTGCGGTAACAATGCCGATGCAACGACGGATAAAAAATCGGACAACGTATGAAAATTTGAGGCAAAAACATCTTAAACTTTTATAATAGTAGAGATAGAGATATACGAGGTTTGTATGTATATGTACCGAGTTTTTTTAAAAAAAAGTTTACACAGTACAACGTAGACACTCACAACACACACGCACTCACCCCTATGAACGTACGCACGCAAACCCTACCCCTATGAGCATCTTTGAATACTGAGCCGGTAAATCCTTGAGATTGACGAAGTCACCACAGGCGCCTCGCTGTCGACGGGTACGTCGCCTACCACTGGAAGCATAACGCTGTTAAATCCTCGAAAATTCACTCTGTACACATACATATAAATCTTTTTTACATTTAAAGTGTATACATTCTTATATAAAGTTTATACATATGCAAAGATTTTTATAAGTGTATATATAAAGTTTATATTGTATATTAATGGAAAGTTCAAATCACCCTCTACATTATGTAGTAGTAGAATTTACCCTTTCGTAGTCAGAGCCAGAGTGCCATTGGTGCGCTCTAGCCCCTATATGCTAGTACGTAGTAGGGGCGGATCTACAGTAAAAGGGTCGGTGTTAAGCGATACTGACTTTATGTTAGAGTGCGCAGCTCGGCCCACCAACCATGGACCACCCAGATCACATTGGGCCTGCTACACCCCAGATCCAACCGGAGCCATAACTTTAGGTCCTAGACCTACACAACTTAACAAACTAGTCTCTTGGGTGAGGATTGCTCCCACCTTTTAAGTCATGCTCCCCATCATCAATTACCGATGTGGGACTAAACCCAACACTTTCGGCAAAACCTATAGTGAAACTCCTTATTCATATGTTATAACATCATAATTAAGCATAATTAGCATATTAAAACATCGATAGATATGTTATGACATGCACCAACGAATCGATTTTCTAGATCCGCCACGGTACGTAGCATTGCAACGAGCTTTACCAATGAAGAAGAAGAAGATTTATGATGATGACTAGCATGCATGCAAGTAGTTGATTTAATTAGCTGCTATGTCCGTCTTGTGCTCTTTTCTTCACGACGACTGTCGCTGTCCGAATCCGTCTCGTGCATGCTCCCCGTGTGTGGTTGAGGCATGCGACGCCGGAGACGCCATCGTGGCCAGCCGTCGCCTGGGGATTACCTCCTTGTCGGCTATATATCGCGTAGTCACCGCTGCCTCGTCTTCCCATCCTGGGTTCCTGTGGCAGCTGTGGCTTTCAAATTACTCCCTCCGTTTCTAAATATTTTACACCTAAATTTTGTCTACCTAAAGTATATTGATTTTAAAAACATTAAATTGGTGAACATGTTATTTTTCTTATTTTTTTCAAAAACAATGCACCATGGAATCATTCGGTTCTCAAATGTTTCATTAAATAATTTGTAGTAGGGAATTAACTGCATTGCATGTTTAATATATATATTTTTTACAATATTAGCAACTACTTAATATTTATATGTGAAAACTATTTTCCATATTTTATTTTAAAGTTTCACATAAAAACCTTTAAAACTAACTGAAAATTTTCTTACAATATATACATTTTCATACAACCTTTAAAACTAACAACATTAAAACTATATCTCCTTATTTTTTGTTTGAAATTTGTTATGACTTTTAGTTTCATAAGGGAATAATAGGCCTTTGGGGGCAAATCTAATGGTCAACTAACATTGATCAATGATAATGGTAAAAGAGAAGTGAGTGCTAACAGAATAGTGGTAAAAGAGAGAGAAAAACAAAACTTTTAAGGCAGAAAAGAGAACACGGTTTGGACGGCTAGCAAAAAGAAAAAATAAATACATTCCTTTCAATGTGTATTTTTCAGAGCTATGACAATAAAAATAGTGTAAAAACTTATTAGTGGTAGCCATTACTTTTCCAAAGTTTTGAGGTCAAATAGCTAGATAATGATATATAGTTATATATATAATGTAGTACCATCTTCTGTACGTAGTTTTCTTTCCATATGGTCTAGATCCATAGAAAGAGAGAACCATTGGTAGCCATTATATAGGCATATGGTTCATTTGCTTCTAAACATGGAGCTATATTTTCTCAACTCTATATGTGCATCTGTGCATGTTTGCAACAACCTAACGTGACATCAGTGACTTTTATACATGCCCTAATTATGTGTGTGTGTGTTCATAGATCAGTGCATATGTTGCGTGCAACATCGATCGCTTTGTGTCAATTATTCATCAGTCCAATCATGTGGGCGTCCATGGACGACAAGCAACACGCGCCGTAATTAAGACAGAAATTAAGCATGACCGGACAGCTACTAGTCTTCAATTGCACTATATTAACATTGAGATCAGAAGTAGGGAGTACAATATATAGCTTTCTCTGTCTTTAACAGAATTTCACTATATTATAATTGGAATTGAAGTTTAAAAACTAATCTTTTCATTGCTAGCTTGATCATGTACTCACGTCTAGAACGATATATTTTTTTTTTTGACTTGAAAGAGTTATGAAGGATTGTCTCGAGAGCAGTCTACACGAACTCCATGTTAACTAGCTAGAGTGGGAACCGGATCCTCTGATGTTAGGAAACCAACGTCAGAAGACGGTAGTTTCTTCATCCACCGTCCCTGGAGCATCCAACGCCTCTCTTGCTTTTGCTTCATTGTAGGGTGCCGCAATCTCTGTTCTCTGGCGCGTGAAGGGGATTGATTCATCGAGGCGGCGAGCGAGGAAGCGCCAAGCAAACGAATCCTGAGACAAATCAACCTGTATTGACTCAAACCTCACAAATCAACCTGAAACTTTATTCGATCGACCCAAGAAACTCAAGATCAACGAATACATAAGCTATCTGCGCCTACTCCAACCTTGACAACAATAAATCATAAATGGCATTAAGCTAGTGCAGAGCAGAAAAAAAATCATAATAATGTGTGAGCTCGACGGCATTAATTAATTAGTTCCTCGCCGGCGAGTGGTACGGGCTCGGCGTTCCGTACGACTGCGTCAGCATCGGCGTTGGGTGCGGCGGCTGGCCAGGGTGTGGCTTGGGCGCCGGCTTGGTCGACGACGCGGCTGGCAGATGGGCTTGCAGATGGTCGCCGACGCGCACACCGGCGACGCGCAGTGGGTCTTGCCGGCGACGGCAACGAAGGTTCTCTCCGACAGCCGCATGATCCTCGACGGCTCCTGACCGGGGCATGCCGCGTTATGTTTCACCGCGCTGTGGAGCTGAGCCACGCTGTCGGCGCCGCGGAGGTCGGCGGCGACCGGCACGTCGAACGCGCCCGCGCCGTCGAGCTCGCCGACGGCCTTGCTCTCGTACTCCTCGCTGCTGCCGTTCTTGCACTTGATCGCCACCTTAAGTCCTGTCCACAAAATGAACGAAAAAATCACAACATAATTGTGAATTTAATAGTTGATTTGTTTGGTGATCATGCAAATGCATAGTTTGATGACACATTTTCTTTTTGACTGATCCAAGAATTTTCTTGAGCCTAAGTAAAACCTTACTAAGATGGTCATTGACATAATCCTATGACCTGTTAGTAAGTTTTTGGCCCAAGCGATATCGTTTATGATAATAGGCCCACATGTCAGCCATTGTCTGATACAACATCTGTCGTTATGGTAGAGGATGTGCGCACTTTTAGATCTAAACATAATAATGTTTATACGACTCGATGGTTATTTATACTCAAATGTCATGTATATTCTACTCTTTAATTTGTGAGAGGTGTTAATAGTAATCTTGTCAAATACCATTGTCCTATCATCAAGAGTGTGTACTCAAGCTAGGGTTGGAAATTTCGGATCGTTTCGGTCCCCTCCGAAATGATATTAATTCGGCCGAAATTTCTGAACTTTTCAATTTCTTCATGAATTTGGGTAATATTTATTCAAATTCAACTAAATTTTGTTCAAAATTTTAGACCGAAATTTCAGGATTTCGGTGACCCCGGCCGATCAAAACCACTAAACCGATATAGTGAACCCGACCGTATATAGTTGCTTGCATTCGTACTTACCCTTGAAAGCGGTCTCGGCGTCCATGTTCTTCCTGCCGCAGCCGGCGCACTTGGCCGCGCCGACGACGACCGACGCCGTCGCCGTCGTCTCACCGGCGGCCGCCGCCGTCGTGGCGGCGACCACCGCCATCAGTATCATCAGCGCCGCGCCATGGAGGAGCAGCCAGCTTGCTCCCATGGCGAAGCTACAGTTTCGTGTGGCTCTCTCAATAGTAGTTGCACTGTCGCAGGTGAAGAGCAAGGGCGTCCAATGAACTGCTTATATAGGCGATCAGATCATTGCATAATTGCATTACTGGATGTTAATAATTCACCACTGATTATTTATTTTATCTATTTATTTACAGCTCGATCGATATGATGATCCATGGAGTTAAGATGTGCCACAAAATAGTTAATGTCAAACGTACGTATAGCATAGGAGTGCTACAGTAAGCTACATTTTGTTTAGTTAATTTACCAGTGAATTAAATCTCACTGGCAGTGATGAAATGGTAGCTAGTATAGAGTATACAGTATAATTATACGTATGCATACTTGTAGTATGTACTTTGTCTATGTATAATTGAATGCCGGCTCAATTCAATATGTTGTCGCCGTTGTTATTATCTCTATATAAGTATGTAATAAGTACAACTCTAGTTCTAGTTTGTGTCCATCTCAGTTTCGAGAGAAAATCCAGCAGTGCCCACTATATAATCTCGGGCAAAATCTCATTGGGAGAAATTCAAATTGTTAAAAAATATTTCCCGAAATTGAAGCATGCAGTTCAAAAGAGCTTTAACAAGTTCCAAGAAATTTTAGTTCTCACTACATTGTTGATTATAAGCTGTAACGGCTTATCAACAAAAAAAAAATAATCTATAAATAAAACTTCTATATATACATTCGTAGCTGTTTAAATACAAATGTTGCAAAATAAACTACCATTAACGAAAATCTGTCCCAAAATTAAATTTCAAAATTTAAACTTTGGCTTATAAGCTAAAGGGTGAACAAAGGAGTGTTCATTTTTTTTCTTTGGACCAGAAAAATCTCAAGAGGGCCCGAGATAGCAAGATCTTGCAGAGAATCTTGCATGACCACACATAGGAGAGTAGAGGACGTAGTTATGTTGGATGAATGATCGAAGCACATGCAACGATGATCGACGACGTCGTGGGGTTGACTGTCATCTTCAATATATTCATGTGTGTGCATTCAACCAAGTTGGTGTAAATGTACGCATTGTACAGTCTTGATCTCCAATAATACAGATCTACATTTATTTAAACCCTTCTAATCCATAATTCCCTTTCAGCTTCAGGTCCAGAAGTACATGTTCCCAAAGGGAAAAAGATTGAATTTAAGTACGACCGATACCTATAAGATTGAATTGAAGTACTATGCCTATATTAATAACTATTCCTAGTAACTTAGGTACTATTCCTAGTAGGTAAAACGTACTAGCCTTAATTAATTAGACAATGTCGTCTCAAATGAAACCACGGTTAATTAAAGAATGACCAATCTTCATACAGTGATAATAATCAAGGCTCAAAGCCAACTCAACCTTTAGAAAAGAAAACAACTCCTTTTTTGCAATTTAAAGAACTTCCAAATCAACTTTTGTGAGGCAAGCAAGTTTATATTAAGAATCATATCAAAACGTTTACTTTGGTTATTGCTAGATCATAAACTTTAGGAAATCACAACATTAGTATGTCAAGCTGGTCTTGCACATTCCATAAAACATCCCAACAACAAAAACCCACCAATTTCAACCATCATCCAGCAAATCATTGTTTAAAACATTCTGACATTTTAAATGTATGTAAACTACAACGAGCAAAGAGTTTCCTTAAAACATCCCAACAATAAAAACCCACCAGTTCAACCATCATCCAGGAAATATTGTTTAAAATATTCTCACATTTTAAATGTATGTAAGCTCAAACGAGCAAAGGATTTCCTTCACAGCTATGCCCAGAAGACATCAATTTCACGTCTTAATAATAAGAAATAAGGATGGGATCATTGATCATCCTGCACTTCCCTGTGGCCTCCTCTGGCACCTTACACTTCTCAACAATGATCCTCTGCAATCTGGAGCTGCCTCCAGCTAGGGCTGCCACGCCTGCTGGAGTTACCTGAGAGCAGCGGAACACCCCACACGCCTCCAGCTGCAAGCATCCTCTTGCAATATCTGCTAGGCCAACGTCGCTAATCGCATCACAGCGAAGCATCATGAGATGTTTCAATTTTCGGAATCCTTCACCAACCTTTGCTAGTGTGGTGTCACCAATTTTCTGAAGAACAGTGCAGGACCATGAGGGGAAAAATCAATATGCTTTAATTGCTATGCATGAAGGTAGGAAAACAAACATGACGAATTCTATAAACTATTTCAGAAATTAACTAAGAGTAGAGGTCATTTTAGAACAAGAAAATCAATATCTCTATCTTATGATGTTGAGAGAGAGAGGGGAGACCTTGGTATCACTTATATTCAGATGGACTACATCATGGCACTCTCTTATAATGGTAGTAAGCCCATAATCGGTAATTTGATTGCACCCACATATATCTAACTTCTCAAGGAAACGACATTGATCAACCGTAGCAAGCCCGGTATCATTTAACCTGTAAATGAAAGCCAAATGTTAGCAAATCTTTGTCAGAATAGATAGAACAAAAGTTTTTATACTCAACAAAAAAATGTTTAGAACATAATGATGTCAGAATGCTTTGAAGAAAATGTTATAAAATGGAAAAATTGATGACATGCAACTAGCCTTGCAACTGTATACCTTTCACTTTGAACTCAGGAAGTTAATTTAACTTTTGATTGGAACTATCATCTAAGAAAGGCTAACGAATTAAAGTTATCTTCGATTAGAACATGTAAAAAAGTGAATCATGGATTCAAGTACTTACCTCCCAAGACCATGGAGGGTCAACTCTCTAAGTTCTTTACAATTCTCACCTACAGATAGTAATGCTTCATCCCCGATCTGCAGAGTTAAACTTCAACTTAATATATACAAGCAAAGTTACAATAAAATAAAATAAAAACATTTTCTCATTCTGTATTCCGGTTTGGGAGCAGCAAACTCTGGTGTCGGCTTGCCACATGTTGGTCTTGGGATAAGCATTAGCCTAATTGGCAAATATGAAAGACAACTGTAACCTGGCAACTGTAAGCAGGAGAACATTACCACATCGAATGAGGGAGAAGGGATGTGGTTAAGACTCAGGAAAAGATTCTACTCAGAGTCATGTGCTAAATCCTCATCAACAAAGCCATTATGAGACCATGATGACTCAGCATTCCTTCATCGCTCTTTGGATCTCTCCCTTCAACAGGAGGGGGGCTCAGGAAATACTTGTGCTTGTGGACAGAAAGGTTGCTACTTGCTACAAACTGCCAGGGAATGTGGAGTCGGCATGTGACAGTTTTGCCTCACCAAAGGGATTCTTTGATTCATCAGCAAGGATGACAAAATCCTCGTCCATGAGATCGGTGGCATAGTCTATGACATCGAGGGCCCTACACAATGGCAGGGTCTATTCTCGCAACAGATGGTGCCAACAATCCATTACTGAGAAATTCAAAATTTCAAATAAAGGGAGACTAACTTCAGTTATTCCCTTGGAAATGTTGAGACTACAATGAAACTTTGTTACAGGAAATTTACGTAAAAAAAGGACTTCAGGATCCTCCCCTTGGAGGTGTTTATGGCTTCCATATTTATAGCCTCTAAAGGGACAAATAGGCACCTTTCATCAACATGCATCATTTGTTCAACGGGCATGTCTCTTCAGATTGAAACCGTATTCCACATGTACTGTATTATTATTTTGTATAATAATAACAACAAAAATAAGGATTTTTCTTCTTATTATATATTGATTAACAATGTAAATTATAATACTGGGACAAGTCGTTGATAATCACTATTCAGAATTTCAGATAAATATAGTGATCGTACAAAAGCTGTGATATGCAGAATCACTATGTGAAGACACAAGGTGCTCTGCAAGATCACCCTAAGACAAACTATCATAGTGATCTGTATGACTTAGTGATAACGTATCATCATTCGTATGATCAAAATGAGTGACTAAATATGTAGAAAGTGATAACGTATCATCATTCGTATGATCAAAATGAGTGACTAAATATGTAGAAAGCATGTATTATTCCTCGCTAGCCATGGCCATTTCCCTATACTGGTACAAATCCATCACCTTGAAGTGATTGGAGACAAAGTCTTGAACATCGCACCAAAAGAAAAGGAAAATTGGGCGGGTAGATGGAAGTAAAATTTTGGTGGTATTAAAATGTACCGCAAACTTTTAGTGCTATAAATCTGAAGGTAAATTTTGATGGTATAGAACATTTTTTTCTTAAATGTAAAATCAATCTTCATAAATGTAGATTAATACAAACTAGAAATGTACCTGAGGACAAGAGATGATAGAAAGCTCTCTCAAGTTCTTGCAGCCTTGAGCTATGTGAGATATGGCCTCATCGCTTATTTTACAACAGTTGGCCAAACAAACAGACTTGAGAAGGAAGCAACATTGACCAAATCCAAGAAATGCATTATTGTCAATCCACAGACTGTTTAGAGTGAGCCCTAGAAGATTTCTGCGTTTAACATGTACAAACACAAAAAAAAAAAAAAAAAACATCTCCATGCGGCATATGCATCGTACGTCCATAGCAACTTGTGATTTTGCTAGGAACCAGCACTATTCACTTTCCTTCTGTAAATTGATTAAGTCCAGGAATAACGTATATACAGACAAGATGAAGTACTAAGACTGCATATTTATCCTTCGTATACATTGTGAATTACTAATATAACAAACTCATTTGCCAATCAATCACCTCTTCTGAATGTATACTCAATTTATTGCCAAACATGTAGAATCTTTTCATTGTATTCAGGGACAGACAGGGCTGGAATTTTTAAGATATAAGGGACAAATATTGCTGAGCTATGGTTTTGCTCTCTGATTGGGTACGCAAGCCCCAGTTTACAGGTCTTAAAATATTGTCTACGGTTTTGCTTGGGCCAAATCACACACTATTTTAGGACTGTAAACTGGGGCTGCCTACCCAATCAGTGAGCAAAACCGTAGCTCAGCAATCACCATGAAGTAGTTGGCAACCTCTGATTAGCCTGATCCTTGCTTACCTATCTCTTGTTGACCCAGCTATACCTATTCTGTTCTTCCTCTTGACAGTTTACTTACTACGGCTAAAGATAGACCACCATAGGTACCACTGCTGCTGGTGTTGCTGTTGCTGTGCTCTATAACTCTTTGGCCATGACAAGTCTTGGAGACCTGAGTTGTGGCCATTGTTTCCACAACATGAGCACCTATTGATGATGGAAGATGGAACCAATGACATAATAAACATAGATGGACATCTTCTCCGTGTCCCTTTTTTTAGATAATGGAAATGGGTTACATCTCCGGCCTCTGCCCGTAGGCACACAGCCAAAAAATTCAGACGTGAACAGAAAAGTTAAAAAAGGCGAGATGGGACAAACCCACAACTTCTGCCGATGATATGATTTACTAAAATAATATTTTTTTCAAAATCACGTAGATTCTATCACGAAATTCTGTAGGTACTACGCCATCCAAACTGGAATAAAAGTTCCTTGGCTACTAATTCCAAGCGTGTAGCACCATTGCGCATAGTATCCTGTTGTTCCTGTGAAAGCATCATACACCAAGAGTGGAGCCAATTGGAAGCAGGTCGTCCGGGAGGGCGGCGTTGACGAGGCCGGCTGCGGAGGCCATCGCCGGCGGCGGGCGGCGGCGATCACCGGAGGTAGGGTTTCATGGATTCCCCAAGATTGGAATTGAAGCGGAAGGAAGAGGGGGTTTTAGAGGAACTGCCGTTACAACTTTTGCTGCTAAAAATGAAAATAAATAAAATAAATAAATTTCTCGGTTTTTACTTATAAGGCCTGTCACAGTGCACCGTTCCTCCAACCCATTATCCCAACTTCCACGTAAGAAAAAAGAGACGAGGCACGCGTAGAGCTACGAGCTATCCAATGCAGGAATGCAGGGTATCTTTAGCTGGGCCCCATTAAACTTTGCATTTCAGCCCCTCCCAAACCGAACCGACGCTTCACGCTCTGTGCTTTTTTCCGCTTTTTGGGCGAGGAACTCGCGTCCCAACAAAGGAACGACATGCTCAGTGAAGGCACGAGGGCCTACACCCTCTCTCCTCTACGGCATCACGCGGCTGAGTTGGAGGCACGAAGCAACGCTCCACCGTGGTGCACTGTGAGAGGCCTAAGGCAACTGTCCAAACGGGCTACCCGACGACCCAGCACGGCACGGGCCTGCAAATGGCATGAGGCATGGAATAAGTTCACTTTAGGTCCCTCAACTAGAAACAAAGGCGCGGCATTGCCGCGCCCAGCTGAAATTCAGCAAGCTAATTTGTCCAAACTAACAGTAATAACTATTAATCCCTCCTTTCCTAAATATTTGACGCCATTGACTTTTTTAAACATGTTTGACCATTCGTCTTATTCAAAAACTTTTGTGAAATATGTAAAACTATATGTATACATAAAGTATATTTAACAATGAATCAAATGAAAGAAAAATAATTAATAATTACTTAAAATTTTTGAATAAGACGAACGGTCAAACATATTTAAAAAAGTCAACGGCATAAAACATTTAGAGATGGAGGGAGTACAAATTAAGAAGGATCCATTGTATTGTATGCCCTTCCAAACATCTCCATGCGGCATATGCATCGTACGTCCATAGCAACTTGTGATTTTGCTAGGAACCAGCACTATTCACTTTCCTTGTGTAAATTGATTAAGTCCAGGAATAACGTATATACAGACAAGATGAAGTACTAAGACTGCATATTTATCCTTCGTAAACATTGTGAATTACTAATATAACAAACTCATTTGCCAATCAATCACCTCTTCTGAATGTATACTCAATTTATTGCCAAACATGTAGAATCTTTTCATTGTATTCAGGGACAGATATAAGGGACAGACAGGGCTGAAATTTTTAGGATATAAGGGACAAATATTGCTGAGCTACGGTTTTGCTCTCTGATTGGGTACGCAAGCCCTGGTTTACGGGTCTTAAAATATTGTCTACGGTTTTGCTTGGGCCAAATCACACAATATTTTAGGACTGTAAACTGGGGCTGCCTACCAATCAGTGAGCAAAACCGTAGCTCAGCAATCACCATGAAGTAGTTGGCAACCTCTGATTTGCCTGATCCTTGCTTACCTATCTCTTGTTGACCCAGCTATACCTATTATGTTCTTCCTCTTGACAGTTTACTTACTACGGCTAAAGATAGACCACCATAGGTACCACTGCTGCTGGTGTTGCTGTTGCTGTGCTCTATAACTCAATACAACACTAAATATCAGCATGAAATGAAACCTCAATGCAAAGTTTACAACATGAACTGCTGACTTGAACAATGATAAACCTCAAAAAGGAGACCATTACCACAACGGAACTCACTATTGCTACAATATGATCCTCAAGTTTCATTCGACAAAATAGTTAAAATAAAAGAGGCATCTATGATCACCATTCACCATAAGGAAGCATTAACTTCTTCATAGTTCCAAAGATTTGCCCGCATTGGAAATGAAAGCAGATCATGCTACGTGTGAAACAATATTGAATGCACGAAAGAAAACAGAACAAGTACAACTAACAAGAAATTACCAAAAGCGCTAACGATTGCAGATTCCGGCAACGATTTGCAATTCCCACCAGCCCCTTTTCAGAAATGTGCAAAAACCAGTTTAGAGTCAGCTTTTCAAGCCCTTTGCAACCCTCAATGAGATGAAGTAGCCCAGCATCAGTAAATGAGGTTGGGTTGACACCATCACTGCCATTTTCTTCTTGCGTATCTCCGCTTAGTGTGGAACACTGCATATGTTGCTCATCTAACTTGGGGTTTTCGTTATCCCAACCCTGTGCCTGTGACAAAAATAGTGCATTAGTGACTTGCAAAATTGATAGACAAACCACATCAAGAAAATAGTTTCCAGAGATCTAAATTATATGCAGCTCTGGCAGAATGCTAATTTCTCAGGGAGACCAGAAAACAAAATCTGAACCACGGATTTAGGCGATGAACCAATAAAACATCGGATCATTCATTCAATTCCACAGGGGAACACAAGAGATGCGAGAATTTCGCGCGATTCCCGAACTCCAGCCAGAGAAGGACTCACCCTGCTCCGCTCCGCGGCGGCGGCGGAGGCGCCGGCGGCGATGTAGAGGCTGTGGTCGAGGAAGACATCGGCGAGGCCCGGGAACCGGTCGGCGACGCAGCGGACGACGACGTCGCCGTCGGGCCCGTCGACGGGAACCCTGGCGGCCCGGCGGGACGGCGCGCTCGACGCCGCGCCAGCGGCGGCAACCGAGCGCGCAGCTGTCGAGGCAGGCCTTGCCCCGCGGGCGGCGACGCGGCGGAACACCTCCGCGAGCAGGTCGTTCCGGGAGGGCGGCGTTGACGAGGCCGGCTGCGGAGGCCATCGCCGGCGGCGGCGGCGGCGATCACGGAGTAGGGTTTCATGGATTCCCCAAGATTGGAAATGTAAGCGGAAAGGAAGAGGGGGTTTTTAGAGGAACTGCCGTTACAATTTTTGCTGCTAAAAATGAAAATAATAATAAATAAATTTCTCGGTTTTTACTTAAGCCTGTCACAGTGCACCGTTCCTCCGACCCATTATCCCAACTTCCACGTAAGAAAAAAGAGACGAGGCACTGCGTAGAGCTACGAGCTTATCCAATGCAGGGAATGCAGGGTATCTTAGCTGGGCCCCCATTAAACTTTGCATTTCAGCTCCTCCAAACCGAACCGACGCTTCAGTTCTGTGCTTTTTTTTCGCTTTTTGGGCGAGGAACTCGGCGTCCCAACGAAGGAACGACAAGCTCAGTGAAGGCACGGAGGCCTACACCTCTCTCCTCCACGGCATCACGTCGTCTGAGTTGGAGGCACGAAGCAACGTCTCCACCATGGTGCACTGTGAGAGGCCTAAGGCAACTGTCCACGACGGCTCCCGACGACCCAGCACGCACGGGCCTGCAAATGGCATGAGGCATGGAATAAGTTCACTTTAGGTCCCTCAACTAGAAACAAAGGCGCGGCAATGCCGCGCCAGCTGAAATTCAGCAAGCTAATTTGTCACTAACAGTAATAACTATTAATCCTCCTTCCATAAATAATTTGCGCCGTTGAACTTTTTTAAAATGTTTGACCTTCGTCTTATTCAAAAATTGTGAAATATGTAAAACTATATGTACTTGAAAGTATATTTAACAATGAATCAAATAATATGAAAAGATAATAATATTACTTAAATTTTAATAGACGAAACGGTCATAACTATTAAAAAGTCAACGGCGTGTCAAATATTTAGGATGGAGGGAGTACAAATAGAAGGATCCATTGTATTGTTTGCCTTCCAA